>JADRCD010236463.1:0-22039 GCA_019843815.1 Montemys delectorum | reverse complement strand
TGGACCACCAAACAGGCAGCATACACCAGCTGATATGAGGCCCACAACACAAATACAGTAGAGGACTTCCAGGTTCGTGTTCATTCAGAGATGATGCATCTAAACTCAGGGAGTTTAGAGGTCAGGTGGGATGGAGGTTGGGGGCATCCATGTGGAAACAGGGGTATGGGGAGGTGGTGTGGGATGTGGAGCAATTGGAGGGTGGATGGGGGTCAGGAAATGGAATATGGAGTGTAAAAATAAATTAATTAAAAAATAAAAAATTAAATTAAACTAAAAGGATGCATTATCTTGTTTCATAGAGATGTTCCATAAATTTATTTGCTAGTGACTAAATTACAGATGAAAATCATTGTCTTTTGAAATCATATATGACACACAGATTCTTTTTTTCTCTCTATATTATTCATCTTTTATATGCCTCTAATTTGATGAGGCCACATATGGTATCAGGAACTGTAAAAAATGGCCATATTTCTTCCTCGATATAGTTGTATAAATTGCATGCCTGCATATTGTGCAAACATTTTGCTAGACACAGGGAGAGAAGTAACATACCTGTTGTGTCATAATAATTCTAACTTTTGTTTAAGCTCTTTTGAAATGTCACATCTTATATGACAGCAAAATAACATATTTGTTGTTATTACAAACTGTATTTGAAAAGTAAAGTAACTTAAAGATGAATAGGAAAGAGAGCTCTGGGACCATAGCCTAAATGGCATAGTGTGAAAGATTAGGAAACATTGAGTAATATATATATTTTCAAACATTTTTTGTTAGTATAGACTCTACAGCCTGACGGGATTCCTATAACTCATTGGAATCTTTTAGAGGAACTTGAGGAAATGTACTCTATCTTAAAACAATAAATATGGGTAGAACAAAATTCTGAAGTGAACACCATTTTAATGTGATGTTGGCAAGATACAGCACCCAATTTATATATCAAACAACTGCATTTCTACCCAAAAGAATGGAACCTGCTACAACAGAACTCAGTTAGATGATCTTACAAGGCTTGTACTTACAGTGTATTGTTTTCCTAAAATATAAATCTATATACCTCATATTTCACCTTATACACATACGCTTCCTAGGTTAATTATTGTAGCTTCTTATGCCATGTTTGATTGATGTCCCTAGGAGGCCTGCTATTTTCTGAGGGGAGGCAGGGGAGCAATGAGTGGATCTGAGCAGAGAGAGGAGGCAGCAGGGAGCCTGGAGGAGGGGAGACTGTGGTCAGGATGTACTATATGAGAGAAAAAAAATTAATGCAACAAAAAGAAAACAAAAATGCAACAAAGGTTGTTAAAATACAGATCCACCAGATTCATATCACTACCCCCCAAACTATCCAATACCTGCAGTTCTTTTTCAGATTCTGTAATGTAAACAACTTTAACATATTTTCTTCCAATGATAATAAAATGTTTTTAGAAAAATTTCTTCATTGAACTAAACCAGAAGTCAATCCTTCATCCAACTCTATCACTATAGTAGTTTTTTTCTAATATTCCCTTAGTTTATCTTAAAATCCAGAATCACAGATCTGATAGATAACATCCTATTACAGAAATCTTATCTGCCCTCTTGGCAACAATACTTTATATTTGAGGGCCAGGGGTATAGGTGAACTCTGCATGGCAAGTCCTAGAATAAAGATCAGACAGTCCAAAAACTGCCATGGATACTCTGCAAACCTCAGCTCTCACTTTTGTTCTTACTTGATGTAACTTACAAAGTTGTCAGTAACACTTTTCATGTATTACTTGCCTATGCTTTCTAGGTGCAACCCTAGGAAGAATACGGTTCCCTGCTCTGTTAACCATCATTTGTCTGTTCTCTCAGTTGAAGAAGTTGCTGAGTGTTGGGTTTCAAATATAGCTCTCAGATGAGAAAACATCCAGCCTCTCTGTTCTGTGCTTATATCCCTAGTATACCACTAGCCAGAAAGAGATATATAACCCAGAACATGTTGAAGAGAACAAGCCTAAGTTTGACTGATGTTCAAGGTTTATGCAAGCATCTATATAGCAAAGGTGAAGAAGAAATTCGTGACTCGATGTAGGACCTCAAAATACCAGGGGAGAAAACACTGCCAGGAACAAACAGAACTTTTAATTCCAATTCATTATCTATATTATTTTCTTTGTACACTTTTGGAGCCAGATGACCAGGACAATCACTTGCATGAGTACATATTTGTAAATTTTGATGACGAGATGAATTATTATGATTCCATTCCTCTGAAAAGATAAAAAAGAATAATAGTCATCTCTAGCTAAGACTGAGTTAAATAGTGTTAAAATGTATTTCTATAAAATGACTATCTTTCTATAATGCAGAGAATCTGCAGTGTGTGAATATAGTCTGTCCAAGCAACATGATGCATAGTTTGAAGTCGTTTGTGTGTTGCTATCATTTGTCTTATTGAGTAACCTGTCAGTGTTCTGGGGAGAAGGAAGACAGTCTTTGGACCCACGTTAATTTGGCATTGTTCTTTACAGTTATTTAGCTTTTTTCTTTAATACTCATATCTATTGTTCTTGACTTTAGAAAAGATTACTGCATGTTTTTCAAATCACAAATGAAAGGACGAGACATTCTCTGGAAAAAAAGAACAGGAGAGAAATCAAATGTATTGATCTATTTGTAAAATATATTAAGCTTGGGTTTGCTGGTAGAGTGAGAGCTATTCTTCATTCTGATTAAATCAATTATTTCTCTTCAAGGATCTTTTTCTCAGAGGATGATAGCTTTACTGGGTTTTATCTTATGACACAGCTAAGGTTGTTATTCAAAATTGTGTCAGCACACTCTTTTATAAGATGCAGGCTAAGCTATTTTGGACTATACTGATTTTAGATTTTTCATAGAATCTGTGTGAGCATGCATCACAAATAAAAAGAATAAACTTAATTTTCCTATAATCTGTTCATCATGCTGTCAGACATGTGTAAATGTCTTCTGTCTCTTTAACTTATGAAGTAAATTTAACTTTCTAAGGAATAAATGTTTAACCAACAAATACAGTTCTATAGTACAAAAATAAAGAAAGCTTTATTTGGGAAAAGAAACAAATAAAGAGAAGAACAAGTACATATATGGCATTGTATACTTGGTCAGCAGCTCAAGCCTGGGCAGTGCAT
This sequence comes from Montemys delectorum, assembly GCA_019843815.1. Taxonomy (NCBI): domain Eukaryota; kingdom Metazoa; phylum Chordata; class Mammalia; order Rodentia; family Muridae; genus Montemys; species Montemys delectorum. Next base: position 18,887 of record JADRCD010236463.1, on the reverse strand, counting down.
AGGTTGTCCTGCTGCTTTTTGCTAAATGATATCAGTGGCTAAGATACATTGTAACACTGTCAAACATGAGCTGCAGGGATGAAGCTTCCAGGTGGGTACCTACTAAATTTCTCTATGTTCTATGACCCCAATATGTGTCTGCTCTCAGAATAATGTCTCATGATCAAGAACTGAAGTATAAGAGAATTAGCAGTAAGGTATCAATCATGGTTAGGGTCTATGGAACCTCATGGACCAATAGTGAGTTTTTTGGTATTATTTTTTATTAGATATTTTCTTATTTACAATATCTCTTTTCCCAGGTTCCCCTCCAAAAAAAAAGAAAAAAAAAGAAAAAAGAAAAAAAAGAAAAGAAAAATAAAATAAAGTAAGAAAAAATAAACTAAAATACAAACAAAAATTAAAACAATCCCCCTGTTTCTCCCCCTTTTCCCTGCTCACTATCCCACCCCCTCCTGCTTACTGGCCCTGGCATTCCCCTACACTGGGGCATAGAACCTTCACAGGGCCAAGGTCCTTTCCTCCTATTGATGACCAGCTTGGCCATCCTCTGCTATAAGCAGGCTGCTGAAGCCATGAGTCTCCCCCATGTGTACTCTTTGGTTGGAGTTTTAGTCCCTGGGGGCTCTGAGGGTACTAGTTAGTTCATATTGTTGTTCCTCCTAAGGGGCTGCAAACCCTTCAGCTCCTTGGGTCCTTTCTCTAGTTCCTTCATTGAGGACCCTGTACACAGGTCAATGGATGGTTGTGAGCCTCTACTTCTGTATTAGTCGGGTACTATCAGAGCCTCTCAGGAGACAGCTATCTCAGGCTCCTGTCATCCAGCACTAGTTGGCATCCACAATGGTGTCTAGATTTGCTGATTGAATATGGGAAGAATTCCCAGGTGGAACAATCTCTGAATTGTCCTTCCTTTAGTCTCTGCTCTATAGTTAGCCTCTACAACACCTTCCATGGGTATTTTGTTCCCCCTTTAAGAAGGAATGAAGTATCCTCACTTTGGTCTTCCTGCTTCTTGAGTTTCTTATGGTTTGTGGTTTGTACTTTGTATATTCAGGTCTTCTAGGCTAATATTCACTTATCAGAGAATGCATACCATATGTGTTCTTTTGTGATTGGGTTACCTCACTCAGGATGATATTCTCCAGGTCATTCCATGTCCCCAAGAATTTCATAACTTCATTGTTTTTAACAGCTGAGTAGTACTCCATTGTGTAGATATACCACAACTTCTGCATCCATTCCTCTGTTGAGGGACATCTGGGTTGTTTTCAGTTTCTGGCTACTATAAATAAGGCTGTTATGAACATAGTAGAGCATGTGTCCTTATTATATGTTTGAGCATATTCTGGGTATATGCCCAGGAGTGGTATAGCTGGGTCCTCTGGTAGTACTATGCCCAATTTCCGAAGGAACCACCAAAGTGATTTCCCGAGTGGTTGTGCCAGCATTAAATTCCACCAGCAATGGAGCAGTGTTCCTCTTTCTCCACAACCTCATCAGTATCTGTTGTAACCTGAGTTTTTGATCCTAGCCGTTCTGACTGGTGTGAGGTGGAATCTCAGGGTTGTTTTGATTTGCGTTTCCCTGATGACTAAAGATGTTGAACATTTCTTTAGGTGCTTCTCAGCTATTTGGTATTTATCAGTTGAGAATTCTTTGTTTATCTCTGTACCTCGTTTTTAAATAGAGTTATTTGTTTCTCTGGAGTCTAAATTCTTGGGTTCTTTGTATATATTGGATATTAGCTCTCTATCAGATATAGGATTGGTAAAGTTCTTTTCCAAATTCGTTGGATGCCATTTTGTTCTATTGAAAGTGTCTTTTTCCTTACAGAAGCTTTGCAATTTTATGAAGTCCCATTTGTCCTTAGAGCATAAGCTATTGGTGTTCTGTTCAGGAAATTTTCCCCTGTGCCTATTTGCTCGAGGTTCTTCCCCACTTTCTTTTCTATTAGTTTCAGTGTATCTGGTTTTGTGTGGAGGTCCATGATCCACTTGAACTTGAGCTTTGTACAAGGAGAAAGGAATGGATCTATTAGCCTTCTTCTACATGCTAACCACCAGATGAGCCAGCACCATTTGTTGAAAATGCTGTCTTTTTTCCACTGGATGGTTTTAGCTCCTTTGTCAAAGATCAAGTGACCATAGGTTTGTGGGTTCATTTCTGTGTCTTCAATTCTATTCCATTGATCTACCTGCCTGTCACTGTACCAATACTATGCAGTTTTTATCACAGTTGGTTTGTAGTACAGCTTAAGGTCCGGGATGGTGATTCTGCCAGATGTTCCTTTATTGTTTTTGGCTATCCTGAGTTTTTTTGTTATTCCAGATGAATTTGCAAATTTCTCTTTCTAAGTCTGTGAAGAATTGAGTTGGAATTTTGATAGGGATTGCATTGAATCTGTAGATTGCTTTCGGCAAGATGGCCATTTATTTTTTTATTTTTTTATTTTTATTTTTTTATTTTTTGGTTTTTTGAGACAGGGTTTCTCTGTGTAGCCCTGGCTGTCCTGGAACTCACTCTGTAGACCAAGTTGGCCTCAAACTCAGAAATCCACCTGCCTCTGCCTCCCAAGTGCTGTGATTAAAGGTGTGTGCCACCATCGCCTGGCTAGATGGCCATTTTTATAATATTAATCCTGCCAATCCATGAGCACGGGAGATCTTTCCATCTTCTGAGATCTTCTTCAATTTCCTCCTTCAGAGACTTGAAGTTTTTGTCAAATAAATCTTTTACTTGCTTAGTTAGAGTCACACCAACATATTTTATATTATTTGTGACTATTGTGAACAATGTTCTTTCCCTAATTTCTTTGTCTGCCTGTTTTTCCTTTGTGTAGAGGAAGGCCTCTGATTTGCTTCTATCCAGCTACTTTGCTGAAGTTGTCTATCAGGATTAGTAGCTCTGTGGTGGAATTTTTGGGGTCACTTAAGTATACTATCATATCATCTGTAAATACTGATAACTTGACTTCTTCCTTTCCAATTTGTATCCCATTGATCTCCTTTTGTTGTCTAATTGGTCTGATTAGCAATTGAAGAACAATATTGAATAGGTAGAGAGTGGGCAGCCTTGTCTAGTCCCTGATTTTAGTGGGATTGTTCAAATTTCTCTCCATTTAGTTTGATATTGGCTACTGGTTTGCTGTATATTGATTTTACTATGTTTAAGTATGGACCTTGAATTCCTGATTTTTCCAAGACTTTTCTCATGAAGGGATGTTGGATTTTATCAAATGCTTACTCGTCATCTAATGAGATGATCATATGGTTTTTTTCTTTGATTTTTTTTTATATCGTGAATTACATTGATGGATTTCCATAAACTGAACCATCCCTACATCCCTGTGATGAAGCCTACTTGATCATGATGGATAATCGTTTTGATGTATTCTAGGATTCGGTTTGCAAGAATTTTATTGAGTAAATTTTGCATCGATATTCATAAGAGAAATTAGTCTGAAGTTTTCTTTCTTTGTTAGATCTTTGTGTGGTTTAGGTATAAGAGTAATTGTGGCTTCATAGAACAAATTGGGTAGAGTACCTTCTGTTTCAGTTTTGTGGAATAGTTTGAGGAGTATTGGTATTAGATCTTCTTTGAAGGTCTGATAAAACTCTTCACTAAACTCATCTGGTCCTGGGCTTTTTTTAGTTGGGAGACTGTTTCTATTTCATGAGCAGATATGGAACTGTTTAGATCATTGATCTGATCTTGATTTGACTTTGGTACCTGGTATCTGTCTAGAAAATTGTCCATTTCATTCAGGTTTTCCAGTTTTGTTGAGTATAGGCTTTTGTAGTATGCTCTCATGATTTTTTTGATTTCCTCCATTTCTATTGTTATGTCTCCTTTTTCATTTCTGGTCTTGTTAATTAGGATAATGTCTCTTTTCTCTCTAGTTAGTTGGGCTAAGGGTTTATTTTGTTGATTCCCTCAAAGAACCAGCTCCTGCTTTCATTGATTCTTTGTATAGTTCTTTTTGTTTCTATTTGGTTGATTTCAGCCCTGAGTTTGATTATTTCCTACCTTCAACTCCTCTTGGGCGAATTTGCTTCTTTTTGTTCTAGAGCTTTCAGATGTGCTGTCAAATTGCTGGTAGATGCTCTCTTCAGTTTCTTTTTGGAGGCACTTAAAGCTATGAATTTTCCTCTAAGGACTGCTTTTATTGTGTCCCATAAGTTTAGGTATTTAGTGGCTTCATTTTCATTAAACTCTAGAAAGTCTTTAATTTCTTTCTTTATGTCTTCCTTGAACAAGTTATCATTGAGTAGAGTGCTGTTGAGCTTCCATGTGTGTGTTGGCATTCTATTTTTTTTGTTGTTATTGAGGAGTAACCTTTGTCCATGGTGATCTGATAGGGTACAAGGAATTATTTCGATCTTTTTGTATCTGTTGAAGCCTGATCTGTGACCAATTATATGGTCAGTTTTGGAGAAGGTACCATAAGATGCTGAGAAGAAGGTATATCCTTTTGTTTTAGGATAAAAAATTCTATAGATATCTGTTAAATCCATGTGTTTCATAACTCCTCTTCGTCTCACTGTGTCATTGTTTAGTTTCTGTTTCCATGATCTGTCCATTGCTGAGAGTGGGGTGTTGAAAACTCCCACTATTATTGTGTGTAGAGCAATGTATGCTTTGAGCTTTAGTAAAGTTTCTTGTATGAATGTAGATAACCTTGCATTTAGAGCATAGAGGTTCAGAATTGAATGTTCCTCTTGGTATATCATACCTTTGATGAATAAGAAGTGTCCCTCCTTATCTTTTTTGATCACTTTAGGGTGAAAGTCGATTTTATTCAATATTAGAATGGCTACTTCAGCTTTTTTCTTCGGACCATTGGCTTGGAGAATTTTTTTCCAGCCTTTTATTCTGAGGTAGTGTCTGTCTTTGTTACTCAGGTGGGTTTCCTGTATGCAACAAAAAGTTAGATCCTGTTTATATACCCAAACTGATAGGGTATGTCTTTTTATTGGGGAATTGAGTCCATTGATATTAATAGATATTAAAGATAGTTGTTGCTTCCTGTTATTTTTGTTGTTAGAATTGGAATTCTGTTCATGTGGTTATCTTCTTTTAATTTTTTGGAAAATTATTTTTTTGCCTTTTCTCAGACGTAGTTTCCCTCCTTGTGTTGAAGTTTTCCATTTATTACCCTTTGAAGGTCTGTATTTGTGGAAATATATTGTGTAAATTTTGTTTTGTCATGGAATCCTTTGATTTCTCCATCTATGGTAATTGAGAGTTTTGCTGGGTATAGTAGCGTGGGCTGGTATTTCTGTTCTCTTAAGGTCTGTATGACATCAACCCATGATCTTCTGGCTTTCATAGTTCTGGTGAGAAGTCTGGTGTAATTCTGATAGGCCTGCCTTTATATGTTACTTGACCTTTTTCCCTCACTGCTTTTAATATTCTTTTTTTGTTTTGTGCATTTGATGTTTTGCTTATTATGTGGCGGGAAGAATTTCTTTTCTGGTCGAGTCTATTTGGATTTCTATAGGTTTCTTTTATGTTCATGGGCATCTCTTTCTTTAGGTTAGGGAAGTTTTCATCTATAATTTTGTTGAAGATGTTTACTGACCCTTTAAGTTGAAGGTCTTCACTCTCTTCTATACCTATTATCCTTAGGTTTGGTCTTCTCATTGTGTTCTGGATTTCCTGGATGTTTTGGGTAAGGAGCTTCTTGCATTTTGTGTTTTCTTTGACTGTTGTGTCAATGTTTTCTATGGTTTCTTCTGCACCTGAGATCCTCTCTTCTATCTCTTGTATTCTGTTGGTGATGCTTGCATCTATGTTTTCTGACTTCTTTCCTAAGTTTTCTATCTTCAGAGTTGTCTCTCTTTGTGATTTCTTAACTGTTTCTACTTCCATTTTCATGTCCTGGATGGTTTTGTTCAGTTCCTTCATCTGTTTGGTTGTGCTTTCTTGTAATTTTTTAAAGAATTTTTGTGTTTCCTCTTTAAGGACTTCTACTTGTTTACTTGTGTTCTCCTCTAATTCCTTAAGGGATTTTTTTGTGTTTCCTCTTTAAGGGCTTGAACCTGATTACCTCTGTTCTCCTGTATTTCTTTAAGGGAGTTATTCATGCTCTTCTTAAATTCCTCTATGACCATCATGAGATATGATTTTAGATCCAAATCTGGCTTTTATGGTATTTTGGGATATCCAGGATTTGCTGTGTTGGGAGTACTAGATTCTGATGAAGCCATGTAGTCTTGGTTTCTGTTAGTAAGATTCTTGTGTTAGCCTTTAACCATCTGTTGATCTCTGGTGTTAGATGTTCTTGCTGTCTATGGCTGTAGCTCATTCCTCCTGTATATCTGTAAGCCTGTGTCAGCACTTCTAGTAGATCAGCTCTCCTCTGGTAAGACCTGTGTGCAGTGGATTGTGGATCAGTTGTCCCTCCCGAGTCCTGGAGTCAGAACAAACCCTGGGGACAGGCTCTTCACTTGCAGGGAAGGGGCAGAGAGGGCTGTGGATCTGCAGAACCTCCTAGGTGAAGAGGGAGGTAGAAATGATCAGACCAATAGTTTTAAAAGAAGTAACTCATTTCTTGAAATGGGCACTTTGTGGGTTATAGATCAACTAGGAGTGATGTTGTCATGTTACAGGGTAACTCCATTTACGTGTGTGTGTATATATATACATATATATATACACATCATATTATATATAGTATAATGTATAATATATAATACATTATATATGTACATGCATGTTTTATATAATATGTGCACATACAATTCTATATACATATAGAATATAAATGTATATGTATGTAATTGTATATATAATTTATATGAATATATTATATATATAATTTATATACTATATATAATGTATATATTGCATATCATATATATATATACTATATATAATATATTGCCATTAGGTAATTATTTATATGTAAAATATTGACTCCTATTGATATGTTTCCTCATGAATTTTTTAAAAGGTTTTAATATTAGTTATCTCTTGTTATATTGCCTCTTCTACCCTGAACACTCTCACTTTCATGTATTTTATTTTGCTTTTGTTTCATGATGCCATAAACTATGGTTGTGTACATGAGCATAGCTGTGGGACTACTTACAGAGACATAGGTAATTCATCACTAAAATCAGCAACTGCTCATCCCCAGTAGCCATCAACTACCAGTTACCATTGGGGTCCAATGAACCCCCTGTATATTTCTTAGTGAAAACTAATAAGTCCAATATTTTCCAAGGCCCATCCTGACCACCACAGCTGCGGAAAGTCCATTAGTTCACCAGGAGTTCCATGCAGAAGAGTGCATTTCACAGACCTCTTTCCCAGTACCTCTCATATTCTTTCCTTCCCCTCATCTGTGACATTCCCTGAACCTCATAGTAAGTGAACACTCAACAGTCATACTACAACACCTTGAGAAAATGGGGAGGCTTGATCCCCCATCCTAGGTGGATGCTGGAGCACTGGGGAGGGAGAGTATGGGGGGGTAGGCGAGCATACCCTCAAACAGGCAAAGAGGGGGAAGGCAGATGTATGATGGAGGGTTGTTGGAGGGGTAACCAGGAAGTAGGATATCATGGGATGTGGGGGTTGGTGGAAGGGCAACCAGGAAGTGGGATCATTTGAGATGTAGACGAATGGAATGATTAATAAAAAATAAAAAAAAATAAGCCTTAGGATTAATTACCATTAATAATACATAAAGAGGTTGTAATAATTAAAGCTGAGAACAACACTCACCAATAATTCATAAAAATATGAATATTTTGGAGACTTTAAACAAAATGTCATCTTAGCTGATAAAATGGTTTCATCTGTATTGTCTATAGCCTCTCAGGCCACTGAAAAGATTCACAGGACCATACCTGAATTCCCTCATTTTACCAAACGCATCACCATTCAGTAGGCAGTTTATTATCCCCATAAGAACCTGGGAAAAGAAAAAGTTACATGTAAATAAAGAAAATATCTAATATAAAAACAAACAAACAAACAAACAAACAAAAGAATCATGTCGCAGGGTGGTAGTGGCGCACACCTTTAATCCCAGCACTTGGAAGGCAGAGGCAGGCAGATTTCTGAGTTCGAGGCCAGCCTGGTCTACAGAGTGAGTTTCACGACAGCCAGGGCTACACAGAGAAACCCTGTCTCAAAACAAACAAACAAATAAAAAAGAATCATGTCACTATTTTACCAGGAAATCTATCTTGCCTGGCAGTTTAGCATTGTGCTCAGACCCAATGACAGGTAAGATCACTGGAGACTACTTTTTCAACTGCATTCATAACATTTTCCAGGACTATGAAAACCTGCTATTTTGCAGTAAGTGTCTAATGTAGTTCAGCTTCGGTCTTATAAACAAACATGTTATGTTTGCTAATAGAATCTTATCATTTGATTTTTATATGCAAACAGTAGCAAAGGTGATATCCTATCTTATTTTAGGTGTCTCTGGGGCCTTGTTGATGAATAGTTTATTGGGAGTTTATTTCTAACACTTCTACAAAATATCGCCATTTTGAGTGTTTTTTTTTTTTTAACTTAACCTTTAAATAGCTTAGAAAAACAGTAGTTTTCCATATAGCTTTCTTAGCCTCTTAGTTACAGCTCAATATTTCTCCCAGTTCCCTTCACTTTCTGATCAAATTTATTATATTGAATACTTTTTAAAGATATAATTGTAATGATATATATGTAGTTAGGAAAATTTTGGATTTTTTTAACTTGAATAAATTAAATTTAAATTTTATTTTTAAGTTGAATTCTGATATATCCTTGATAGTACCTCAAGAAATTTGACATATTAAGAAATGTTTAATAACCTGACATGGATTAAATCAGTTTTGTGTTACAAATCTACTGCTTTATGAGTGAATCAAACTCAACTCTCATAATTTATAAAACCTTGCTATAAATATCCTTAGGAAAAATAGCATGAAATACTTGAGAAAATTCTCTTTTATTGCTCATCATTTTCTTAAGAAATAAGGATTTAGATCATACTTCATGTATCATGGAACCACGATGTTTCTGATAAATTAATAGTTATAAATTCTATATTGAATTTTTCAAATAAGCTGCCTTAAATATTACCGAATGTCTGGCTACCCATTTCAATTTTAAATTTACAAGATTAAATCTGTAATTTCTCCAAGTAGTAGAAATCTGAGTACAATGTGGTCATAGGAAATTTTAGAGACAAGAATATTAGAAGTGAATTAAATTTAATTTAGATAAATGGACTCAGATTGGCAGAAGTTCTCCCAAGAAGAAACATAAGTTAAATGCTTTAAATAGCAAAGAAGATTAATAGCATGAACTACATCAACTAAAACTATTAAGAATTATTACTGTCATTTAAACACAATTTGAATACTGCATATATAGGTAATAGGAAAAATAAAGTCTTAATATGGAAAATAATTGACTAAACAAAAAGATGCTTATGACAGACCTTTATTTCATAATCTCTATTCCACAGCATATGTGTGTTTTAATATAATTAAATTTTAATTATATTTTAGTATAAAACTTATTTCAGGGACTGGGGAGATGACACAGGGGTAAAGAACATGCTACTCAGATGGAGACCTGAATTTGGATTCCAGGCACATAAACTGGACTCCACAGGACTTGGAGATGCATGTGTATAGCTTCAGCTTTTTTGGGGCCTGCAAAGGGATCGTCATCTCACAGGGCTCACTGGCCAATCCATTTTCTTCAAACTAAAAGCCCCATTCCAGTGAAAATCTTTGCCTCAAAAATTATGGCCGATTTTACCATCAGAAGAAGTCCAATAGCAACCTATACTCTTGCCTCTTCACATACGAACTTGTGGATCCTACACATACGGAAATATACACACATTAACCACATACCTGCACATGCACACACACACACACACACACACACACACACACACACACACACACACATTCTCATGTGTAAATATATAGCTAAAAGTACCATTTAATTTAAGTAATAAGGGAAGTGAGTCAATAAATTTGAATATTATTTGTCATACTGAGATAATCACAGTGGTTTCAAACTAGAATATGTTCCCAAATCTATAAAAGATTTAGGACTTGACAAATAATAAATACCATTCATTTGTATTTTTAAGTATATGAAAACAAGGTAATCCGTGATATAGTGAAAATTTGACTCAAATAATGTGCTTTCATGTCAGTCATGCTATGAAGGAGCAGGTTTTATTATGTTATGATTTTGTAAGTATAGGTGACTAACCTGCATGCAAATGTGTACAGCTGTGCATGTAGAGCCACTATCAGCCAAGAGAGAGCATCCGATTTCCTGGGACTGGAGTTACAGAGCGTTGTAAGTTGCCATGAATGAGCAGGGCCTCAAACATGAGTCCTTTGGAAAAGAAGCCAGTGCTTTTAAATACTAATTCACTTCTCCAGCTGACTATTTTTATTTTTGATGTGAAAATGTTGTGGTGAATTTAATAGTTATGTTAGCTATGTAGTATCTCTTCTTTGACTAAGAAAAAATACCTCCAGTCAAGTTGAATTTTACAAATAAACCTCTACCCTTATCTTTCTTCAGTGGTATGGTAAGAAAGTAAATTAAAGGTGTGCAATATAATCCCTTATATGAAAATAGCTTATACATAGTATAAATATAACTTTAGATTTGTATAACAATCTAGCACACAGGACAGCATTTATTTTCAAAAGATGTTATATATAAATTAATTCAGATAAATAAAGCAGTAATCAGAAATACTGATTTAAATATTTGAATTCAAGGAATCTCTGTGATTCATATTTTTCTTTAATAACCTAAGTATTCTTTCTAAATTACTAATTTTCTAAGAGAAATGAAAACACAAAGGATATTATTTGATTACCACATAATGTTACCAGTCATGAAAACTGAGTTGTTTTTTTAAAAAAATATGAAATCATCTTCACTACTAAATATATTGTATTCTATGTATCATATTAACTCTTTAAATAAAATATTAGTTCTCTCCTCTGTTCTTCCCATTTGTTTTTACAGATGTTAAACCTAAAATGCTTGCTATTTTGAGAACAGTTTGTACTTGTATTTATTGAGTAAATGTTTAGTAACTCTGAATAACACATCAGTAAAAAACCTAAGTCCTTTCAAAAATAAAACATTACAACAATATTTTTAAAATATCTGGCTATCTTAATTAGCCATATCTAGATACCGGGGCTGACAGCTGTCATAGTGTTTTCAGTATTTTTGAACAAAGGACCTTCAATAAACAGCACTTATAGCTTCTCATCCCAGAGAATAGAATATATTAGTGTATAGCATTTCCAGTCCTTATTTCTATCCATTAGAGACACACAATTTGCTTCTTGGTTTGAAGTCAATACACCATAGGTTACAGCACAATGTTTAGAGCAGGGATACCTTACACAGAGGACATGCCAACATCGTTGCTTTTTTTCTTTAGGGGCCTGGAGACTTATACGTAAAACTACTTCATTTATCCCTGTAGAACCAGTTTCTCTTCAACATGGCAATTAGATTAAAAAAATACCAAAATAACAACATAGAATTATGTATGGTTCCAATTATCTAAAATATAGTCTACTTATCAAGGTTCCTGAGAAGTTGCAATAAGGATTAACTCTCATGTGAGGATGTGAGGATGTTGTCTGACAAAAATCCTCTTAATGCTTTTACTTAACAATGAAAAGGAATGGCAGGCACCTTAAGAAGTCTCTATTAGGTTAATAAATTGAATATATTACTTGATATCAATCCTCACCTAGTTGCATTTATAACAGTAACAAAATGGCTATAGCATTGTATATTTAGAGACTATATAATATTGATGATTGATTGATTGATTATATGTTGGGAGAAGGATGGGAAAAGAGTGAATGAGTGGTCGAGATGAGGCCATCAAAGGAACATGGATACCCTGCATTTGAAAATATAGGTGATTTTGAGACAGCCATAATGAATACTAGAAACCTAACTCAGGTCCGGTACAAAGTGGTATGTTCCCTAACCACTGATCCGTGTAGCCTACTGATTGAGATAGTATCTACATTTAGAAAACTAAATATCTATTCCCAAAGCAGATATTTTAAACATATTAAGTATTTTATATTTAAGAATGATAGTTTTATTTCAAATGTATTAGGGCTTAGTTATGTTAAATCACTAAACTTCAGGTTTGTGGATGTGATCTTTCTCACTCTTTCTCTCTACATTATATTTTTGCCTATTTCATAGATCATTTTTAAATACAATGAATCAGAAGAGTTTCATATCTAAATCACAGATGGGACATTAGAATTCTCTGCCTTCTGGTGGTTTACATCATAACCTACAATATGTAGATAATGCCACAAATTTGCCAAATTCTATTACTCTGCCTTGTATTTAAATTTAAGGGCCATAAACTTCATCCAATTTTTCTGCGAGTTCTGGTTGGGGAAGTTAGCATAACCTGCCATCTGGTGGGCAAGAGGCCAGTCATTTCGGGGGGGAGTAAAGGATGTTTACACAAAAGCAGAAAATGAATGCTGACTAGAAACACTGGTAAATAAGCTAATTGCACAAAAATATGCAAGAATGAGTCAGATTATAGATGATATATGTTATCAGAGTATGTGGCTTGTGTTATGTTCAAGTAAATTACCTTCCAACACAACTTAAAATTTGAAATATAATAACATGGTTATAATTTATATGTTGGTCATTACTTAAAATTATTGAACTAAAAATAGAGAAAATAATATAAACAGAATTTTAGACTTACTAGTAATAATATCTATTACTTCCTTTTATGTGCACACATGTATGTACACATAAATATATATGTGGGTCTCCATTATATGTGTGTGTATACATGAATATACCTGCCACAATGCTATGCAGAGATCAGTAGACAAGTATTTGGGGTTGGTTCTCTCGATCCACCTTGTTGAGGCCGGGTCTCAATTGTTTGGTAACTTTGTTGAGACTTCAGTCTAAGTAACTGTCCCACAAATGTCTGAGTCAATCATTTGGCTTTGTCTCCTATTATACATTAGTGGTACTGGGATTATAAATACACACACACTTTCACTTCTGCCTTCTTTTTTAAATAGGAGATCCAAGATTTGAAGATAGATTTTCAGACTCATACTGCAAAGAGGTTTTGCCCACTGAAACGTTCTACCAGCCCAAGTCAGAGCATGAATCTTTTCATTTTTAGTTGTTTTTTAAACAAAATATTTAAACATATTTTTATTTTACTGATGACACCTCGTAGAGCTTGAATAAAAACACATGTGCTAATATTTGTTAATCATAATTCTTTCATGTTTTTAGCGTAATTAAAGCATACTCAAAATAAATAGTCTCGTATTCTTTATAGGATCTAATAGAATGTCTGCCACAGTTAGTGTAAGGATTGCCCAAATATATATATATATATATATATATATAGTTCTTGGGAAAGTTGTCCATGTATAACAATGTACTTTTTTGACTCATAATTTATCTACAACTTCTATCTTAAAATTTGTGTTAAATGGGAGAAGTAAGACCAAGGTTGAATAAAATCATTTCTTTTTTAAATTGACATATGTAACATTGTAAAACCAGGAGTATGACATTTAATATGTACTGAGAACCATGACAAAATAAGTTAACATTGTTTATACATCATCAAGAAGGAATTATAACTAGAATTCATAGGACAAACAGAATAGGTGTTTGTTTTGTGGTGTTTGTTTTGTTACAAAACAAAACAAAATAAAACAAAACCAAGATGCATATTATCTGGTTTGGCAATCTATGATAGATTTTCTCCTGTGCTGTAGTCGGAAAATGATTGTCTTGAAATGTATGAGTTAGGATGCTAACTCATGATTCTATATGTCTAGTTTAACAGAAAGCAACGATGTTTACTTCCAAATGCTCTCCAATGTTGAAGAAAAAAATTTCAGAGCAAAGCAGCCTCCCTCGAAGAATGGCCACCATGATATCTGTTAAGTTGGATTCAGGGGGGACATTTAGTCCATCTGTTATTTCAGCTAAACTGCATTTCTGCCTTTAAAGTGTTTCATGAGACTCCAGTGGAGGAAGAGCATTGTGATTCATTTTAGTGCCTGAATATTCCAGAATAATTGGCTTTTAGTGGAGCACTACCGTCATGAGCCAACTTTTAAAATATGCTATTTCTCTGAATTTTGTGGTCATAGAGGGATAGTTTGAAAGTATATTACATTGGCATGTACTGCTACTAAAATGTGATTTTACAGTTATTAGGTGGGAAAGGGTCCTTTTAGACTATAAGTAGCAGTACAGCCCTGAATGGAGAAATTTCTCATATACTCTTGCCACTGCAGAACTAATAAATTACGCATTTTACATAGTGATATTTTAAAATGTGATATTGAACTCTTTAAAAGGGTTATTTAGCACACATTTACTACTATTTCATTGTAAGTATAGATTAAAAATAAGGTTTTTCCATGAACAAAGTCATGACCATCAAATAGATATAACAAACATAAATAAATGCAGATGAAGAAAGAACAACTCAAGAAAACATGCATTAAGATTAAAGTCTTATTGACTGGAACCAATTACCAATATATATCTCCAATGTGAAAGCATATAGTGGCAAATAAATTAATTCTATGAGTGTTATATACTAATGTTTTCAGAAATAAAGAGAATACAATTTGAAAAATGTATACAAACAATTATATATATATATCAGTGAATATACATTTTAGAAAGCAGTCATTATGTACACTTCATATAAGCATTCAGCAGACTTTAATTGTACTCATCCTCCTTCATCCCCCCCCCTACAGTTTTTCTGGTTACCACATTATCAATATTCATTTTTCTTCAGTCATGTCCCAGGGAGAGTCCCATATCCATGTATATATAGACAACACTAATTGGACTCTTGCTATTAATTTAAAATTATTTCCATTTTTAATGATGATGCTTATTCTCATATATTTCCAGAACTATTTTATTTAACCAGCTTGTGATTTTAACCTAAGTTAATTTAGATGTACTAACTATCTGAGGTTGGATGAAGCAGGGTGTTGGACGAACTTTTTGAGTACCTCAGCATCCTTTTAGCTTCCTTGTCCTGAATCTTTTCAGGCTACTTTTTGATTATTATTTCTCTGTGAACCTACAAACTTTTATAGTTAATATATATTTCTGAATTAACATATTCATGGAATGTGCAATGTGAATGAATTACCTAAAGATAATTCTCTGCTCAATGTTTCAGCAGGCTAAGCAACTGTCATTTTTTTTTTTAATAAATTACTTTGGACTGTATAACCAAACAGCAATATACATTTCTATCTATGTCAATTGAAAGGATTGTATGATAATCTTGAGGATGCTGCAGACAACAATATTTACTGGCTCTGCTTAGCTGAAGTTATGATTGTAGACGTCTTCATGTCTTAGCCATTCTCAAAGCTGTCCCTATGTAGAAGGATCAACAACTTATGTTAACATTTTAATGACTGTTTACATTCAAACTTTAATTTTTCTATTTGAAATTTTGACCCTATGCATTTAATCCATTTTAGACTTTGTTTTACCTGAGATTATATCCCAAATCTTAAGTGGTGTGTAGATTCCTTTTGAAATGACCAAGTTTGATTTCAAGAATTTTGTGCTATTATCATATTCATTCTTATATCTATTAAGCCTTTCATTTCTATTTCATTTGCCTGTAATTTTAATTTTCTTCTCAATATTTATAGCAGTTTGCCAAAAATATTTGCGTTTTTTTCTCTCTTGAGTTTTCTGCTTTACCTATTGAGGTTGCACTGGTTTTGATATCAGTGTTATTAATGTCTATATCCAGAGCAGTATCTATTGTTCTGTGGGTGAGTTTCTCTAATGCTGACTTGAGATGACCAACATATATTTGATATTGGTACCTCTTGCTGCATCTCTTGACATACAAGGGGTTATAATGTTTGTCCCTTGCTGATTTACATTCAATACTCCAGTCCCAGCCTTTGAAACACACCTTCTGCATATATCAGAAAGCTGAGGACTTCTTTTTTAATTACTTCCAGAAAAACAAAACAAACAAACAAGAAAAACAAACATTCTTTCTAGAAATGTCTTGCCTACAACCCCTTTTAAAATGATCTTGCTTGCCACCACTAAAACATTTGAGAGTTTGGCTTTTAAAAACGTTACAAATTATATTTTCTATTAAGTTTGCATCCTTAAACTTTTTTCCATCTATCCTTCCTATGAGATGGCAGCTAAATTCTTCCCAAGGGTGGCTGTTGTCCGTTGGCACTTTTTGTCTATAAAGCTAAGTTTAGTTTTCTAATACATTTTGGCTGACTTTCCTGATTTTTATTATATGGTGGTGCTGTATGTTCTAACTTTACTTATTTGTCTCTATATTAATATATTTCTCAATTTTATTTACTAATTTTTCGAATTAAATTTTGTCTCCACTTTTCATGTTTATCCTTCCTTATTCTAATTTTCCTTCTATGGCCTATATCCATTTTTATATTTTTTCCTTTTCTTGTATCTCTATTGCTCTTTTTTTAAAGAAGGTATAAAAAGCCATTATGATGGGGGTTAGTGAGATGGTTCAGCAGGTAAGAGCACCGACTGCTCTTCCGAAAGTCCTGAGTTCAATTCCCAGCAACCACATGATGGCCCACAACCACCTGTAATGGGATCTGATACCCTCTTCTGATGTGTCTGAAGGCAGCTACAGTGTACTTATGTATAATAATAAATAAATCTTTGGGCCAGAGTGAGCAGGGACTGAGCAAATGAGGCCGACCAGAGCGAGTGGGGTTGACTGGAGCTAGCAGAGGTCCTAAAAGTCAACTCCCAATAATGAGATGAAGGCTCACAACTATCTGTACAGCTACAGAGTATACTCTATGTACATAAAAAAATAAATCTTAAAAAATTATTATTACTAAAATTAGAATAATAAACACCAGCATAATATTAATCATAATAAATAGTGTGTTTATTATAGTTAGGCCAATTATCTCTTTTTCCTTTGTTTTGTCTTATTCGCTTTAATTTTATTAATTTTAAATTTACATCTATGATTTTTGACATTCAGTCTCCTTTCGTGTTTTTTTTTCTTTTTTTATATGAGTAAGTCTTTAATAGTTCCTGACACCCATTCCATGACACGGATCACTGACAAGTAAATACATGTGGTGCCCAGGGAATGGTACCCAACGTGGTGCATAGTCAGCACTCACTGGTTCTTACACTAGTTGGTGGAATTCCTATGTCTAATGCAGAAATAGAAGTAAACAGAAGTGTGAATGGTTTAAAGATAGAAGATGATTATGTTATGATAAAATCAATCACAAAAATAGAATTCAGACCCTTCCCAGGTAATTCAAAGTATCTGTTTCTCTCAAGTTATACATGATGACTACAGACACAATAGTTAAACTGTACACACTGGGATAAGAGTATGAGATGGTCAATGGGGCCGAAATTAGTGGAATTTAGAAAACACACTTAACTCTGAAGTAGACAAACAGACAATCAGAAGGCTTTAAAGAACAGCATGGTCTAATCGTCATCAGACCTTATCTAATCATCACAAATTTTGGCTGTGTTTGCATTTCTTCCTTGTTTCTGCATCTGGCTTGTCCTGTTCAGCTCTGACCTCACTTTGTCACTGACCCACTCCTCTCTTTTCATTCACAGGGAGAGACCTCCTGCATGTAACCGGCAGATGTGTCTCCCCCACTCCCAACCCATTCACTGCTCTGCACTGTTGGACGTATGAGGTGGCTCTTCAGACCAGCACATGTCAACCGACATGAGCTGCCTTTACTGTGGGCCTTCCTTGCTCTCTCTTAGCCTTTCTACCTTGCTAGGAAACTGTGTCAGGCTTTGAGAAGTCCTTGCTCTGGTTAAAGAGCAGGTTTTTCTACTCAGCAGTTGGCCCCTCTCTAGCTGCTACAGGCTGCTGTCCCTGACCTCTTGATAAACCTTTGTTACTAAGCTTTTTCAATTTTCCCTCTCTCTCTCTCTCTCTCTCTCTCTCTCTCTCTCTCTATCATGGAAAAGAACTAAGAAACTGCCCTGTACCTGAGGACTGCTTCTTTCTCTTTTTACCCAGAACTTTTCTGTTTGGATTCTATGGCTGACAGCGGATGCCAATGTAAGGCTGAGCTTCTCCTCTGGACTACTGTGTTTCCAGAAATAATGACTCTGAACACTTAGGCCAGTAACATTGGCTCTGTTCCATGACTAACTCATATCTCA
Source organism: Montemys delectorum (assembly GCA_019843815.1). Classification (NCBI taxonomy): domain Eukaryota; kingdom Metazoa; phylum Chordata; class Mammalia; order Rodentia; family Muridae; genus Montemys; species Montemys delectorum. The sequence continues at coordinate 626 of JADRCD010236463.1, read as the reverse complement.
ATAATCCAGTTCATTTTAGTGTGTTAGCTTCCATGATTTATTGGAGATGATACCCTAGACTCAAATAGCATGCAAAAGCAAAGAGGGTTTTGTTCTACAGAAGTACAGCATGTTGAGGTCTACCATCTACCAAGATGGAGACATCCAAGTGAGCTCGAAAGTCCAATTTAAAACACATTAGGGGAATTCCCAGACTTGGGTAGGTGACATTTTTTTCTTAATCTTTAGCTCTATCTCTAGGGACATTCCAGAACCATTGTTGGGGTGAAGGGTGAGGGAGACTGCAAACTGTTACTGACCCATTGCCCTTGTCTATCTCAAGTCTAGTTAGATCCTTTCCCCCAGGTCTATGCAGCTGTCCGCCTCTCTGATCAGGCGAATCTATACTGCCTATATCCCAGAATTCTGCTCTCTATTTGCTGCCTCAGCTCACTGATCAAAGGGTTTTTTGTTGTGGTTGTCGTTTGTTCTTTTCACTATTATTATTGTTGTTGTCAGGTACTGCACACAGGGAATCCTCTTACATTAATTTGTTTCCCTCTTTTTTGTTTGCTTGTTTGCTTTGTAATCAATTCCAATGAATCAAATTATTATGTTTTAAAAGGAATCCTTATGAGACAGGTAGA
>JADRCD010236462.1:0-32692 GCA_019843815.1 Montemys delectorum | reverse complement strand
TGAAGTGTTCCATATTTAAAAAAAAGGAAAAAGTTAACAAATGAGCTTTTATAACTCTTGTAACTCACATCACTATCCATGTAGATATTAGGTATTATATAGCCTAAGAAATATAATATAAAACTAGCTCATAAAGAATGTCCTATAATAAGCCAGTGCTACAAATGTTATTTCAAACCTAAGGAATTAACTGAACAAAGCTTATTAGTAACATAAGAGTTGTTGTGATCCTAGTTCACTAAGTGAGTTCACAGAGCTTCCTAGAATTAAGTTTGTATGTATCTGCCAAGTACCACATTCTAAGGAAAGGGAAGGTTTTCAAAAGTTAGGCAGTGACCAGAATGTGACCAGTCTGAATAGCAGAAAGTAGAGTTTTGTATGTTATAGATAGAAAAGGAGGACCGGAAAGGTCAAGGATAGGGGAGGAAGTGAGAGCAACAACTTATTTCTGTGACAAAAGACACATTGCCCTGCAAACTGCTCAAATTGCTTAGCCAGCCTAATTGCTAATCTACAGCCAAGTTAACATATAATTATAACAACCCTGTAATAGAAATGATTATAATTTTCAGCTAAGTGCAAAATTTGAAAACTGTCATAAAAGTTACTCTATATTTATTATAATGATTCAATGTTAAAAGTTTTATTCAAAAGCATTGGTTCTCTATCTCTTCATGTCTGGTGATACCAAACAATAAAATTATTTTACATTGCTCCTTCATAACTATAATTTTGCTACTGTTATGAATCATGAGGTAAATAGCTGTATTTTCTCATGGTCTTTGGTGACCACCTATGAAAGAATTGTTCAGCCCTGAAATGGGTCTTCAATCTCAAGGTTGAAAACAATTATAATCGCTACCTTTTCTGCACTTTAGTGGCTATTTAATGTACCTATCAGTGCCTTTTATGAAGGTGAAAATAGCTAACGTTGAGGAAGAAGGGCAAGGCAGTAAGTAACAAAGCCTAAGGTGCTATCTAAATATAACTGAAGGCTTTAACACAGTCCAGTCTTGACTAAATGGACAGGCATTTTGTAGCAGCAACACTATCAATTCAAGTGAGTCTTAATCAATCAGTTCATTTAATGAATATCTCTCAGCATGAGTTGAAGAAAATCAGTACTGGGCATAAAAAAGGGATGATTAATCTTTACAAAATGCCTTATAGTTTGGAGACTTCTTTTCTCCTATACATGCCTCACACAAAGAGATTTGTATTGCTACCAGGGATATAGGCTCAGTTACTTTGTACTCACTATTCCGTAAGTCAACCTTCGGATCCATGATTCAAAGGACCCTCCCTATTACATTAGGAAGAACCTATCAGGCACTGAAGTATTAGCTAGAAAATTTTCTTAGACATCAAAATTGTTACTGACACAAATTTTAATCAGCTTGTTCTTAGTATAAAGCACAAAAGAAAAATGGAGAAATATTCTGCACACGCATGGAACATAAGTGACATTTAAAAAGAAAGTAATCCATAAATGGAGGGCTGGAGATAATAGTTCAGATGGTGAAAGGCTTGTCACATGTCCTAGTTTGCATTGTATTGATGTAAGAAACAAAAAGACCAAGAGCGAATCTAAAAAGGAAGGGTTTATTTGGCTTGCATGTCCCAATCACAGTCCATCAGAGGAGGAAGAGAAGGGTAGGAAAAGAAGGAGGAATTTGAGATCAAAAACTGAAGAAGAGCTGGGTAGTGGTGGTGAACACCTTTAATCCCAGCACTTGGGCTATACAGAGAAACCCTATCTTGAAAAACCAAAAAAAAAAAAAAAAAAGAAAGAAAGAAAAGAAAAAGAAACCAAAACCAAAATCAACCAACCAACCAACCAACCAACCAACCAAACAAACAAACAAAACCGAAGAAAACATGGAAGGATGTATTTTACTAGTTCTGCTTTTCATGGCTTGCTTAAACTTTCTTATACCCCTAAAACCACCACCCAGGGGTGGTATCATGCCCACTAGGCTGGGCCCTCGCATATCCATAAGCCAGCAAAATCCCCATATCCATCATAAGCCAACAAAATCCCCTCAACTCTCCCCAAAGCATGGCCAAAAGCCAATCAAATAAAAATCTTTTCTCAGGTGAGGTTGTATCTTCCCAAAAGAGTTTAATTTGAGTCAAGATGACATCATGCAAGCATGAAGACCAAACATTGACACCCCACCCCACCCCTACCCAAGATCCATATAAAAAGCCAAGTGATCCATGTTTGTACACTTATAACCCCAGAGCAGAAGAGGTGGAGACCAGAGAATCACTGGGGCTCACTATTGAGCCATCCTAACCCATATAAAAAGTACAAGGTCCGGGGGAGGACGAGATGACTCAGCTGGTTAAGAGCACTGTCTGCTCTTCCAAAGGCCCAGAATTCAAATCCCAGCAACCACATGGTGGCTCACCACCACCCAAAATGAGACCTGATACCCTCTTCTGGTGTGTCTGAAGACAGCTACAGTGTACTTGCATATAATAAATAAATCTTATTTAAAAAAAAAAAAAAAAAAAGCACAACACCCTAGGAAACCCTGTATCAAAAAATACAGTGCTCAGTTCCTAAGGAGAATACTTGAAGCTGGCGTCCATCTTACACACACACGTGAACATGCACATAGACAAAACAAAAAAGTAAACAAGTAACTTAAATCACTCTCTTTGGAGTTTTAATACCAAAATAGCTTTTCTTTTCTTTTTAATACCAAAAAGTCTTTTCTTTAAGAAGCTCTAGATCCAACAAGCTCTGGTAAGAAATAAATTATCTTTCCTATCCAACAGTATTTTCCCCAAATGCTCAGTATATCTATATTATAATCCACACAAGGGGTAAAAAAAATGAACATTATTACATATCCTGGAAGAACAGAAAAAGTATCTAAGGCAATCCAAAATCTACCTCTCTATTCTGAATATGAATGAATATACTCATAGCAATATGTAGCACTTAACAAAAAGAGTTCGATCTTGGTGTGGGAATATAAGCCTGAAATCACACCACTAAAAAATGATTCTAAGTTAAGGTCAAGTTAGGCTTTACCATCAGTTCTAGACCAACAAAATCCTGCTCAAAAAAGTAAATAAAAATTGTAAGTACTAGAAACACACTATTTGGACATAAATCCTAGGTACATTCTTCATTACATGTGTGGCTTTGGGTAAGTTATTTGTTTACTATCTTTAGAGCTCTCATTTGTAAAATGGGACTGTCTTCCTCAAAAGAGCTGTTGTATATCATTAAAAGTTAGCACCCTATTGATTGTTGCGTACATGGGGACGGCGGAGAGGAGGATGTATGTGCACCACACATGCAGCTCTAAGAGGACAGATGACAATTAAGGGCACAGTTGTCAATCAAGCTCCTTCATAGATAGACAGAGTCTCTTGGGCTGGACAGATGGCTCAATGGATTCAATTCCCACCCAGAAGCTCACATCTGCCTGAAACTGCAGATTCAGAGAATCCTATGCCCATTCTTTCAGCCATCAGCAGTCAACAGGCATGAAAGTGATAAAGCAAATAACATTGGTAGACATGAAAGCAAAACACTCATACATATAAAATAGACAACTTAAAGACTTATTCACAATTTTAAAATCAAAGTCGTACTACATTAGAAAAATATTAAAGATTTCTGGTTTTTTTTTGGGGGGGGGAGGTTGGGAGCTCTTAGACAAGATTTCCCAGCCTTAGCAGTCAACTTATCCTATAGACTAGGTGGTCCCCAACTCAGGGATCCACCTACCTCTGCCTCCAGAGAGCTGGGATTAAAGTTCAGGGCCAACACCATCACTTGGTAAAAATTTGCACTTTAACTTTTTTTTTTTAAAGATTTACTTATTTATTATATGTAAATACACTGTTGCTGTCTTCAGACACTCCAGAAGAGGGAGTCAGATCTTGTTATTATGGATGGTTGTGAGTCACCATGTGGTTGCTGGGAATTGAACTCAGGACCTTTGGAAGAGCAGTCGGTGCTCTTAACCACTGAGCCATCTCTCCAGCCCCATTTTAACTCTTTTTTTTTTTTTCCAGACAGGGTTTCTCTGTGTACCCCTGGATGTCCTGGAACTCACTCTGTAGACCAGGCTGGCCTCGAACTCAGAAACCATTTTAACTCTTAACAAAAATGACTTCCAAATAATTTCAGTAGTGAAAATTAACAACCCAAGTTAAACTACCTAACTTTACTAATAATTATGAAAGTAACTTAAGAAAAGTCTTGCATCATATCTGATTTATAATTTTTTATAAAAATATTACATTTTTACAAATTAATGAAATAAAAGCAGAAAATTATCTGTCAGAGGATAAGAAATCATATAACTTACTCAAAACATTACTTACAGTGCATGCTTTTGTCTGCCTTCCCTTATACCTTGAATGTAATACACCAGATTGTCAAAAAAAAGCTTCATCATGTTCAGTTCTTTCTCTGCCCACCTGCCCAATTAAAAGGAAAGAATAATCTTAAAAGGGAAAGAGACAGAGAACAAAATATATGCCTAAAAGGAAGAATGTTTAAGAAATCTTCAAATGTAGAACTTTTTGTTTTGTTTTAGTTTGGCTGTTTTTTGAGATAAGGTTCTTTGTGTACTCCTGGAACTTTCCCTGTAGATCACATTGGCCTCAAACCGCCAAAATTAAAGATATGCATCACCATGCCTGGCTAACGGTACACATCTTTAGTCTCAGCACATAGGAGACAGATGGATCTCTATGAATTCAAGGCCAGTCTGGCCTACTTAGCAAGTTCCAGGTTTGACAAAGTTATAAGACTATATCTCAAAAAATTTTAATTTATTGGGCTGGAGAGATGGCTTAGTGGGTAACAGCACTGGCTGTTGTCCCAGAGAACCCTTGGCTCGATTTTTAGCCCCCCATGGCAGCTTACCACTACTACTTCAATCACTTTTTCTGGCTTGCACAAGCATTGGACCCATTAGATGCTCAAACATAAATATAGGCATATAGGCAAAGCACATCCATACACATAAAATTTAATGAAGTAAATAAAATAAAGTAAAATATTATCATTTTACTTTTCAAGTGTATGGGTATTTTGCTTAAGTGTTCATCTGTACACCATTTACATTCAGTGAATGAGAAGAGGCTGTCAGCTCCCATGAGACTGGCAGTTTTAAGTTGCCATGAGGATGCTAAGAATCAAATCCTAATAATAGAATGCTCTTAACAGTTGTTATCTCTCCAGTGCCTGTAATTATAAAAACTCAATGCCTACGAAGGGACAAAAACAATGATTTGTCTTTTCTTTGTTTTGGAGACTATCTCATGAACTTACAACAGTTTAAACAGAAAGCACCAAGTGAAACAGGACAACAAAGTGAGATTATCTCAACATGAAAAAAAAAATAAAAAAAAAAAAATAAAAAAGCTTAAGAGATAGAGATTGACTCATGATATGCCAAAATGCTGACTAACTGGAAAGAGCACAAGAGCTCAGAGCTTGTTTCCTATCAGAGCACTAACCTTGGAAGAATTATTTTAGCATTACTTAATTATAATTTCTCCATAAGTATATAGAACAATATGGCAATATTAAGGGTATCACTATGATAAGGTGGTTTTATACCACAGGTGTTCTCTGCAGTTCTCTCTCTAGTTAGAGCATTGAGTGCTACAGTATTATTCTCAAACTACAAAGAAAACAAAGATCTACTAATAGTTAATCATGTTACACAGTTATAAGACAGGAAAGGGTGCAAAATATTTAAATTATGGAACCTAATTTTTTTCCCAGGTCACAGTAAAAGCTACTACAAAGCTTGGCAATATAATTTTCAAAAACCTCTTAAAAAGTATTTTAGCCAGGTAGTGGTGGCGCACGCCTTTAATCCCAGTACTTAGGAGGCAGAGGCAGGAGGATTTCTGAGTTTGAGGCCAGCTTGATCTACAAAGTGAGTTCCAGGACAGCCAGGTATACACAGAGAAACCTTGTCTTGAAATCAACCCCCACAAAAAAAAAAAAAAAAAAAAAAAGTATTTTATATCATATAATCACTTACATTGTAATCCAATGAGTATCATAACTGCTACCAAACTGCTGAAAAGTACCAAACAGTTTTGGAAGAAGACGAAGGGAAATCACCACTGATCTGAAAAAGTAAAAGCACAGATTCATGGATAAAACAAGAAAGTGACTCTAGATTTTAACAGAAATCTGGTCCTTAAGAATCTCAAGTGTAAACATAATATATTTTACATATAAGTATATCTTTAAAATAATGATTTTGTTTCTAATGTCTAATTTATGTATGTAGACAGAAAATTCCAGGTTCAAAATTTTCAAACCGAGACTTTGTTTGTTTTTGTTTTTTGAGACAGGACTTCTCTGTTTAGCCCTGGCTGTCCTGGAACTCACTCTGTAGACCAGGCTGGCCTCCAACTCAGGAAATCGGCCTGCCTCTGCCTCCCAAGTGCTGGGATTAAAGGCATGCGCCACCACTGCCCTGCCATCAAACCAAGACTAAAAATACAGGGGGCAGGAATGTTGGTGAACATCCTTAACTCCCACATTTAGGAGCCTGTGAACTCAAGATCACACAAAGCTACACAGTGAAAACCTGTCTGAAAACATATAAACAAAAACCCCAACAAAATAAAATAAACAAATAAATTGAAATAAAATAAAGTAAGTATATCTGGGTTTAAAGCCAAAATGAAAAAATAAAGACTATTTTTCCTTTCAAAATGTTTATCATAGTTTTTATGTCTTTCCCAGCTTATATGATATTTCTAATAAAACTACACTTCATGTTCCAAAGAAAAACATGAAAGGAGAAGGGTCACTCTATCCTCTGAGGAAGGTGCTGAGAAGACAGCTCAGCTGGCAAAGTGCTTACTTACCTGTAGGTTGGCATGCAACACAAAAGCCACTATTTCCCTAATATCTGTAAGATCCTGGGTACAAGTCTAGGTGTAGTAAAAGCAGGTAAGAAGTCACTCTGCAACACCCTTTCTTTTATAAACTAGAATCTATACGTAAAAGTATATACTAAGTACATAGTTGCTCTTAAAATTAAGTAAAGAACTTAAACACAAGATTACAAGGAATATGAAAATATAATATGGTTTATAAAAGTTTGAAGGATAAAGAAAGAAAAAAGCAGTAAAAAAAAAAACTAGAAAACAGTATTTAATAACAACGCATGTCAGAGAGGAGATCTCTTTCTGATCTGACTCTTCACACCCACAGAGACATGGTCTCCTATCCTAGCTTCTCAAGATCTGGTACAATGCTATGTGGATGATAATACATAGGATGTTGTTATACTTTAAAAGTTGAGGCCAAAGAGAAAAAAAATAAGCAAAAGCATAGTACATATATTCTTCACAAAGGCACAGAAAACATTGTTACTCAACAAGGAAAAATTATAATTCATCTTTACCTGTTGTTCCCTAAATTTTCAAGGCAGCCTTCAATGAATCTCATTCGAATCTGTCTATCCGTAAACCAACAAACCAAAGAGCAGAGAAGTTTCTCTGCTTCATTTATTAATCCTTCAGAAAGATTAATCTACAAAAACAAAAGACATGTAGTTATTACTTATCGTGATTCCATTTTGCTCTGATTTTTATGTTCTTTGGATTTATTATACAACTTACTGCATCATCATCTTGCACTATATCCCATAATAAAGTATTTCCTTTCTTGCAAACATTATCCAAATTAATATCTGTCACAGCATTACTACTGAATTGATGTTTATGAACTGCAGGTCCTAAAAGGGAATAAGACAGTTGAGTGTAATCAGAAATTACAGAATTTACAAATTAGCAAATCATAACAAAACTTTAACAATAAATTTTGAGATTATAAAATATATCAACATAGTTCTTTCACTAGGGAATGAAAATCAATAGGTGTGTTTATAGTGAAGGCTAACGTAAAACACTAGTTTTCATTTCTATTTTCTACTATTATTAACAAATATAAGATATACCTATATTATATATAAATAACAATCATTTCAAAAGAACTATATAAATACCTAGAATTTATGAGGCATATGTATAACTTATCTGAAATAGGAATTTAATAACTGGATATTCTAGTAGATGCTCTTTGGTATAACCACTTAAAATCCATATCCCTAGTTTGTGAATGCCTTCAGTCCTAGCACTCAGGAGGCAGAGGCAGGGTTCCAGGAGAGCCAGGGTTACACAGTCTCAAAAAAAAAAAAAAAAAAAAAAAGAGACAAAAACAATATAAACAAAACCTGTTTTGTTTAAAGGAAGGGAAGGAGGAAGGGTGGAAGAGATGGAGGGAGGAAAGATGGGAAGAGCAGAGCAGAGCAGAGCAGAGCAGAGCAGAGGAGAGCACGGTGGCATGTCACACATCTTTCCTTCCAGCACTCAGATGAAGAGACAGGTAGTTAGACAGACAGGTAGTTAAACAGGTAGTTTCGAGTTCCAGGCCAGCAGTTATGTGATGAGACCCTGCTATTACCATCCCCCAGTACACCTCAGGCAAAAATGGAGAGAGGGGAAAAAGCACTGACTGCTCTTCTAGAAGACCCACGTTTAAATACAACCAAGCATGTGGTGGTTCACAACTATTTTCTTGACTCCAATCCTCTAGGGATCTGATACCTTCTTATGACCTCCACTGGCAATGAATGCACATTGCATATAGACAAACATATAAGCAAAACACAAACACTCAAACAAAAAAATTAAAATAAATATTTTGAAATACTTTAAACAGCCAATTTAATGAAAAAAATTCTAATTTACAAGTAAGACTTTCTAAGAAATGTTTCTCCAAAGTGGCTGTTATTTTATATGCCAACTATTATTCATTCGTTTTTTAAAGATTTATTTTTATTTTATGTATACTGGTATTTTGCCAGCACGTATGTATGTGTGAGAGGGTGCAGGATCCCATAGAACTAGAATTTCATACATCTAAAAACTCCATGTGAGTACTAGGAATTGAACGGGAGTTTCCTGGAAGAACAGTCAATGAATGCTCTAAACAACTGAGCCTTGTTGTACATTCTTAATGTCAACCTTTATTTTTATCCATTCTGATTTGTATATAGTACTAACTAATGTAGAATATACTATAATCTTTTCTACATATCTTCTTTTATGAAATCTTTGGTCCAGGTTTGTTTTGTTTTGTTTTGTTTGTTTTAGAGAAAGTATTTTACTCTGCTGTCCAAGCTAACCTCAGCTACAGAAAACCTTCTACATCGACCTTCTGAGAACCTGAGAATATAAGCATATATCATTCCTGGATTGCATACACAAGTTTAACTGCTTGTCTCAATGTATTGGAGGGGTTCATTAGAGTACTAAAATGTTTGTAAAATGAGTTTAGAACAGTAACCATATGAATTAATGTGTGATTAAAGAGTGGTAACAATGTGATAAACATGCAATTGAATCTAGTCTGGAGGCTGTACAGTACATCGAAACAGCACAATCACAATACAATTAGAAAGAACACATGAAATTACTATATTGTTATAAAAGAACAAGTTCCCTCTACAGTCTGATAGTGATCTTTTTACCAAAAACCCAATCTATCAAGTTTCCTTATATTGTAATGCTCTATCACTACAAAACCTAAGCTAGTATGTGCTGATGGTATATAATCAAGAAAAGAATTAAAGATCTTTTTTTTTAACTTTTATTGCATTATGATGAGAAAAGTTACATGATTTCAATTAGGAGTGAAACTACACCCTAGAAGAAGCAAGAAAGTAATCTTTCAACAAATCCACACATACCTAATTCCACCACTTATAACAAAAACAACAGGAAGTGACAATTACTTTTTCTTAATATGAAAATTAATATTACCAACATATCCTGATTGAAATACAAAAATATGAGGAATTAGAAATTTATTGATTGTCATCCAATGATCTAATTTGGTAACTGGAGAAATAGGTCCAATATTGTACAATCCGTGTACACTTTCTGCTTGTTTGTTCATGACAGAATTAAAGATCTTTAAATTGCCAATTCTAAACATGTTTCCCCTTTTTTCTTTTGTTTCCCTTTTTTCCTTATTGGTCTTCTTTATCATCATCCTCTTACTCTATTATTATTCTGTTGCTGTTTGGAGACAGAGGCTTGCATTCTATAACTAAAGTCTGGCTTCAAGTTTTGAAGTTCCCTCCATGAGTGCTGGTAGTATATTATTCTTTTACCCTAAGTCTCCAGTCCTCCAAATCAGGTACTGTCATTCTATTATTGTCTTAAGTTCACTTTAGGGTGATCTGAATAATCATTTCATCACCAGATAAAACCCTTGTCTTTTAGCAGTACTCTGCTCTTACCTTCCTGGCCCTCCATTAACTCCAAGCAATCTGTACTTGTCTCTACAGATCTGATCACTCTAGACATTTCATATAAATGGAACCATACACTTTTGTCAAGATCTTTTATGTTGTATTTATCTATGGGTTCTAAATTCCTGAAAATAAACTCTATTATAATCACATTTTCCAAAATATTTACTTATCCTTAATATGTACTGTCTTTTTCAGTCAAACATCACTTGATAAAAATATAGACCCAATAGCAGTATAACTGCTGACCATGTAAAAACCCTTGTTTTTATACAACTCTAGTACCTCAAACAAAAATGTCTCATTTATACTCAGAATGGAGTAATTAGGATTTTTTTTTTATTCTCTTAAGCAAAAGCTATTTTTAAAATTATTTTAGCAAAACCTTTTAAATATAACAGTAACAGTTTATTCTTTTTAACCATGCAATTACATTAGCCTTGCTTTGAACAAGGTCCTATTTACTCACCTTGGCTGAGATGTTCATGATAAATAGATGCTAAATTGGGAAGATGTTGTTGGAGATGAGACGTTAGTTCTGCATGTGAATTTATCTGAACTAGCTCCTCTTCACATCCAGATTCTTCGCCATCAAAATCAGCCATATTTTTTTCTGATTTTGCACTGACCTGGGAGCTACTGCAACTGACATCATCTGCACTTAGCATATCATCAACCATATGTCTACAAGAAACAGAAAAACATAAACTTAGTAATTACAAACTTTGTTTCATGAGGAGGGATGCTAGGGATTAAATTCAGGTGCTATTGCAGGCCATGCAAGCACTTTTACCACTGAGCTATATAACAGCTCTTGAAACTATAATTTTTTTGACCCATCATAAGTATTTTTTTGATTTTTCAAAACAGTCTCCCTATGTGTCTCTGGGTTTTCTGGAAATCATTATGTAGACCAGGCTGGCCTCAAACTCAGAGATCCACCTGCCTCAGCCTTCCAACTACTGAGATTGAGATATATAGTACTATGTTTTACTATAAACTTTTCTAACTCTTTTCTGTTACATTTAGCACAAATTATTAGATAATCAGAAAGAAAGCTGTGTGGTATATATAGTAAAGGTGGGTTGAAACATTTTAACCTTATAAAATATTGAGACACTTAAAAACTATAAAGACACCAATATATGAACTAGTTAATTTTATACCATACACCCATCATAGTCTACAATACTTGCATATACCTCTCTAGAACAATTTCAAAAAGAACCATTTTAAGCAATATTATTAATATTATAATATTAATATTAATCTTATAAACAATTATGTAAATTCAGATTCATAGTGAAACCAAATAGTTTGTTTGCATTTGTTCATGAAAGTGCGTTCTCAAATGAGATAGGAGATAAAAATAGATCAGTGTAAGTCAGTCTAGGTACATGTGACATTTCCTGAGGAGGACTCAAAAGTATGGATCACTGGTAAACCACAAAACACGGACAATGTCCTGCACTTAACCCTCAGCACCACCAAAAAATTTCCAGTCTCCAAATTAATTTCCTTCAACTCAACAGAGCTATTGCGGGGCACTATTTCTACGTAATACCACACTGGGTATTTTTCAAGATATCAAAGACAAAACGAAAAACAAAGAAAAGGTTCAGGTCAGGATTGATACAGAAACTGACAAGCAATACCATACATACAGATTATGGAAAAGGTCTAATGAGAAATGCAATTATTTAAACTTGAGAGGTAGACATTGAAGATCTAATTACTGCAGGAAGTGGATGAGCCCTCTGAATAACATGCAGTCTTTGAAACTCAATATCTTCCCTGCACCTAGGTTTTACCTCACACCACCTGTTGGGTCATCATCAGCACTGCTAGGGACAGTGGGTAATGTAAACATCTAGATAATACAATAATCACTGCTCAGTTAGCCAACAGAGATATTTAACAATGTCTAAATACATTTTTATCTTGTTATTGCTAAAATGAGAGATACTGACATCTACAGACAGGAACTGAGGATGCTGCAAAACCACAAACAATATCCGAGAAGCATTCAGATAGTTATAAATTTAAAACAAAAAAATCATCTGGTTCAAAAAGATCCACTGTGCCAAGAGTAAGAAACACTGCCTTGATCTGACAGCTCAGAAGTTAAGAGCACTGCCTATTCTTCCAAAGGACCTAGGTTCAATTCCCAACACTCATACAGCAGCCAAAACCTGTCTATGACTTCAGTTCCAGGGGACATACATTCAGGGAAAGCACCAGTGCACATAAACTAAAAGTAAATAAATTATTAAAAAATTAAATGAATGCCGGGCAGTGGTGGCCCACGCCTTTAATCCCCGTACTTGGGAGGCAGAGGCAGGTGGATTTCTGAGTTCAAGGCCAGCCTGGTCTACAGAGTGAGTTCCAGGACAGCCTTGGCTATACAGAGAAACACTGTCTCAAAAAAAACAAAAAAATAAAAACAAAATAAAAAACCCCAAACTTTTATTTGGTTGGCTGGTTGGTTTGGTTTGAGTGTGTGGTGCATATGCCATAGCACATGTGTGGAAGTTAGAACAGTGACGGCAAAACTTCAATACCTTTATGATGAAAATAATAACACACATAGAGTTCACTTAACTGAATTTTGTAAAATTTGGCAAAAGAGCAAGTCTCTCTTAGAAATACATTCTGATAAACCAAATATTTATCTCTCACCATCAACCCAAAAGATATCTACTTATACTCACATTAAATTGCAGGTTAAAAGTTAATTACACATTTGTGACAAACATAGTAGCCCATGAAATTTTCCTAAGAAATCTGTAACACTTTTTGTTATTGTTGTTTGATTTGTAAACAAAGGTTTCCAAGCATGGTGCACCAGCCTGTAATCCCAAGCAGAAGCAGGTGGTCTCCTGTGAGGTGGAGGACAACCTGGTCTACACAGTTAAGATACTATTTCAAGAAAATAATAATAATAATAATAACAACAACAACAACAACAATAATGAGAAAGAAGAAAAAAAAACTAAAAAAATTAAGGACTTAGTCCTACTTAAACAAACACTTACTGTATACAATAAATAAATATACTTCACAAATACAACAAAAACCTTTTACTGCAACCACTCTTAATAATAACCTAAAATTAGAAGATCAATGTTTTTCATCAACATTTAATCCAAATTTCCACAAGTGATCTTACATGTGCTTTCAGAGAATTGCTACAAAGAGTTGAAGCAATTTATGCTTCTGAATCTATGCTGCCTAACAAAATAGTACAATATCTCCTGTGCAGTTTTGGCTATTACACAGGGCAAAAAAAAAAAAAAAATGTTTTAAATAGAGATGTATTGTGATTCTACCATATACACTGATATGAGTCAAGAACAAAGCTAAGTAGATGCATACACAGCACGAGCAAAGCACTGGATTTAATTCCCAGCTTTGCAAAAGCAAACATACATGTACTACTCAATGTTTAATTAGAAAATGCAAAGTACTTTAGTTTTTGTAATGGTTAAGGTATTTATGATCTTTTAAGCATTACTTTAAAAAAGTATGTAAATAAAATGAGCCTTACTTTTCTTAGTGCTGTGGAGTGAACCAAGGCCTTGAGGTACACTAGCAGCAATCAAAGTCTTAGCTTTAATTTTGCATTTTTTAAGTTGACAACAATAAAATGTAATACTACCTACTTGAAAATTGCATTTATATTTTGTATTACATTTATATTTTGTATTACACTACTCCTAAGTAGTATTTAACTAAAATAAATAGCAACTGAAGAAATACTAGCAATATTTTACTAGAAGAAATACAAACTAAGCATTTATTCTTAAGCATGCTTACCCATCGTGGTGGTGGTGGTGGTGGTGGTGGTGATGGTGTTGGTGTTGGTGGTGGTGGTGTTGGTGGTGGTGGTGGTGGTGGTGATGCTGTGGACCAATAAACTGCCGACAATTAAACAACTCATTTCCAATAGTCTCCCCAAGGAAGTCCCCACTTCGTGTGATACAAGCATCCTGAGAACCTTGTGCTAAGTGAGCAGAACTCACTTGCCCTGAAATACCATGTTCTGGGTCTTCAGCATGAGCACAGGCATCTAGCATTCGTATTCGGTTATCTACAGACGGCAATGGCTCAGTGTTAAAAACCAGGTCCTTTCCTGATCCACTATTTGTCCCATTCCTTTCAGATGTGCCTTGGGATTCCCCCAAGCAAATGCTTGCTGGATTTTCTAACTTTCTGTTTCGAAGTTCTGTACCACAAGTATTTTTGGCAGGATTGTGACCATGATCATCATCGTCATCATCTTCTTCTTCTTCATCTTCTTCTTCTTCTTCTTCATCTTCTTCCTCTTCTTCTTCTTCCTCCTCCTCCTCCTCTTCCTCCTCCTCCTCCTCCTCTTCCTCCTCTTCTTTAAGGGCCTCGATGTCAGCAATGTCTTCTGATTGGACCTCACTTCCAGGGCTCCCAGCAGATTGGCTAGCATGGCTTGAATTGACTTCATTGCTAGATCCATCACTGCGCCCACTACTGCTACCAGGGCCACTGCTTCCGTCTTCACCACTGTTGGCAGTTTCATCAGAACTTCCTTGCATGGATTCCTGTATTTATAAACAAATATATTTAAAAATTCAGACCAGCTAAAAAGAAACAAACTGGCTAATGTGATTTTATTTAGTACAAGTGTCTGTATGCACATGTGCTATGGCATATACGTGAAGGTCACAGGACAACTTGCAGGAGTTGGTTCTCTTCTACTGTGGAACACAGGGATCCTTAGTCTGTCAGTCTTGGTGTCAAGTGCCTTTACCTCTGTACTATCTTTTGAGCCCCACAACATACTTATTAAACATGCTAACAACAGCCAGGCAGTGGTGGCGCATGCCTTTAATCCTAGCACTTGGGAGGCAGAGGCAGGTGGATTTCTGAGTTCGAGGCCAGCCTGGTCTACAGAATAAGTTCCAGGACAGCCAAGGCTACACAGAGAAACCCTGTCTCAAAAGAAAAAAAAAAAAAAAAATGCTAACAGTCCTGGCATGTTTCTTTAAATACTACAAAATAAATATGAACCTCAAAAAAAACATCAAAAGTCCTACTATGTAAAGAGATGCCAGAGTGGTATTTACATTCTCAGTTGAAATAACAAACATGGCACATATTCTGTAAGTCTGTGAAGAGACTGAGTACTTCCTTACCTCTGTGTCAGACAGTCGCTGTTGCACATGTTTGTTTCTATTAATAAGCTGCTCATCCATTTCAATGTCACTGGCTCCACTCTGATGTGTGTCACTGTTATCACTACTTTGAGGACTCGCTGCAGGGGACCCTAAAAATAAATTTTTACATTTTCGTTTCTGATTGAATTAGCATACATCTGACAGGATACCATGCTTTGATTCCTTGAATTATTTATGGAACCTTAAGCTAAAAGGCTGGCCAAAAATAAAACCTCTAAATTTGTTATTTCTAAAAAAGATAAACATTCAAATCTAAATACTAATGATTTTAAATAAAACCGGTAAGAGGAAGCGTGGGGCTATAGCTCACTGGTATAGTTGTTTTCTGTCTAGCCGGCTTAGGACTTCCACAAGAGAGATTTTAAAAAAAAAGAAAGAAAAATGTGAGATGAATAGTTTATAGTTTAAAATTCTTTTTCTCAAAATGTAATTGTGAGTGTAGCATAAACTGAAAAAACATATACACTACATAAAATGAACAAGCTCAAAGATCACCAGAACTCCAAAGTCACACTGTCATGCATTCTAAAGCTCGACTTACAAGGTGAAGGAGCTGCTCTTCTAAGCTCTTCTTCCTCTGAAGGAAAAGGAAAAAACAGGAGGGAAACACTCTAAGTGACTGAGCTCTGGGATAGCACAGATGTTTATGTAAGTAAGATACAGATAAGGAAGCCTGTTGGTTACTGTGGGTGCCTGCACCGATAATTCTAGAACAGTAGGATATGTCAAGAGAAAACTCTAAGTTTAAGTATATACTTTTAGGAACTCCCTCAAAATTACCCATACATGCAACCCAAGTTAGAAAACCAATGATGTAAAAAATCCAAAGAGTGAATTGTTTTCTAATCTTAAAATTACTTAACAAAACATTTTGTTCCTTTTCCAAAGAAGAAAAATTAAACATGAAAAAATTTACTAACTTCTGAAAATATGTACATTGTTTAAAGGTTCAGCAAAAACCAGTACCCAGAAACACTTTATTAATCATCTAATACATAGCATCCTTCCCATACCAAACACGATTCCTATCCCAAACTTCACTTTGAGTAAGGATGAACTGGTGAGTACACACTGAGAATCATTTATCTGAAACGCATGTGTCTCAGATTGTGTTTATTCTAGAACTTTAGAAATCTAAACATAAAATTCATTTGATTCATATACTTCTTTCACAAACTTCCATTTTTCAGGCTTGCAAACACACCCTAAAGTTACTTTACAATATTATTTGTAATGCACTTATGAATAGACAGTGACCAGTTACATGAGTAAAGATGTAGGGTTTTCTATGTGTAAGAATAATCCTTTATTCAACAGAGTTGTGGAGTTTAGAGCATTTTGAATATTCAGATTAGGAGTATACAAAATGTACTAGTAGAAAATATGTTGACACCTTAGTAATAAATTCAAAATGTAGTACAACTTATTGTGGTACAATATGCTTGACTAACCTTTCTTATTTCCAATGGGCATATTAGTGTTTAATAAAGATGCAAAAGAACTCTGTTTAGATAGTTGAGCCTTTGCTGCAAGTGCATTATTCCACAAAGCTTTAATTAACATGGATGCCAAGTACAGTGTCTAAAAGAGAGAGATTAAGGTTAGACATATTAAAAATATATATATAAAAAAATTTAACATCTTATTAAAAATCTAAATGACATTGAAACACTACATTAATTACAAGTGAAGTTATCTTAACAACTAAGCAAAATTCTCATTGTGCAGAAAACAAAACATACCAGTATACTTTCAATGTATTACCTGTTCAGTATGAACACTTGGCTCAAGAGCTGAGACCAGATTAAGTAAATGTCTAAGTGGTACAGGATCCAGATTCTTGATGAGTGAAGGGAATAAGTCATGAATATATCGACTACAGTGTTTCAGCTAAAATAAAAAGACAAATACTTAACAAATTGCCCAAAGTAAACTAATTAAATGACATAAAAAAGCCAGGTTTAAAGTCAATAAGCATTTCATACATTGGAAAAAAGAATAATTATTGGATAGCATAAACAGTACTATTTCTAAAAAGTAAAAGCAAAATTTAACGGACTTATCTAAGGCAAACAAACTACAAGCTAACTTTCAGTCCAAAAAGGAAAACAACTAATATATAAGTTTTCAGAAATCCTAGTATCAATGTCATTAATATTAAAAAAAAAAAACTAGAAGGGAATGGGAAAATACATGCCTAGAGTGTGAAAACGTGGGTTTGGTCCCCAATACTAAAAATAATGGCTATAATATAGGCAATTAAAACCAAGAACGGGGTTGGAGACATGGCTCAGCAGTTAAGATCACCTGGCTGTACCTCCAGAGTCCAGAACTTAATTCTCTGCACCCGCACGGCAGTATATCCCCAGTCCCATGGGAACCCAAAGCCCTATTCTGGCCTCTGCTGGACACTGCATACATGTAGGGCACAGACATATATGCAGGCAAAACATTCATATACATAAAACTAATAAATAAAAAGTTCTAAAAAATTATTTGAGAAAACAATACCAACAATAAAGTAACAAGAAAAATGATTTCAGGTAGATTATACTCCAATTACTAAAGTTTTTCAAATATTTAACAATTTCTAAAGAACATACTAGAAATCCTTTTTTTAAAATATATTTTATGCATATGAGTATACTGTAGTTGTCTTCAGACACACCAGAAGAGGGAGTGAGATCATATTACAGATGGTTGTGAACCATCATATGGTTGCTGAAAATTGAACTCAGGACCTTTGGAAGAGCAGTCAGTGCTCTTAATCACTGAGCCATCTCTCCAGCCCCCATACTAGAATTTCTTATCAAAAAATTCAAGACTAAACCAAATGATAAGAAAAAAAATCTGTTTAATAAAAAGTAGAAATCTAAAATATACAATGAAAATGTAATATTAACCATGAGTATCATGGTTAATATTTTACATAATTGCCAGGTGGTGGCGCACGCCTTTAATTCCAGCACATGGGAGGCAGAGGCAGGTGGATTTCTGAGTTCAAGGCCAGCCTGGTCTATAGAGTGAGTTCCAGGACAGTCAGGGCTACACAGAGAAACTCTTTCTCAAAAACCAAAAAAAACAAAACAAAAAAAAAAAATATTTACATAATTTACATATCAAATTTAACTTTAGTAATCAAATATTTTATCTTCAGATGAAAAGATCCAGTTGGAGAGATGACTCAGCAGTTAAGAGCACTGACTGCTCTTCCAGAGGTCCTGAGTTCAATTCCCAGCAACCACATGGTGGCTCACAACCATCCACAATGAGGTCTGATGCTCTCTTCTGGAATGTCTGAATACAGCTACAGTGTACTCAAATATAATGAATAAATAAATCTTAAAAAAAAAAAAAGAAAAGAAAAAGAAAAAAGAAAAGATCCAAAAGAAAAAAGTTATAAAATTTCCTAAGAGGCAAAAAAGCATTCTATGACCAGTTTTAGAATTGTATATCATGAAATCCAATTTTACAAGTACAGAATAGCAGACATTCTAGTAATCAATGATAACAAAAGTCACAAGTTATACAAAGAAACAGTAAGGTTCACTACTTTAATATAAAGAATTAGTAGAAAGTTAGGGCACAGGCCTATCTTGAGGAACAAACAGAAGCGTAAGATCAGCTTTGAGTTGCTGCGTTTGAGACCAGCTTGGGCTATATGAAATACTGCCTCAACAAGAAAAGAGAAAGAGAAAAAGACAGGGGAAGACAGGAGAAGAGAGGAGAAAAGAGAGAAGAGGAGAGGAAAGGAGGAGAGGGAAATTGTATTTCAGAAGGCTTACTATCATTAGAGCAACTGGACTTTTTTCAACATCTATTATTATAAAACTTTTCAAAAGCACATGGGTAGCACACACCCTTAATCCCAACTTCAGAGGCAAAGGGAGATGAATCTTTGTGATTTCCAGACCAGACCAGCCTGGTCTACATATCAAGTTCCAGGCCACCCAGGGCTGCTATATCATAAACCTGTTCCTGCTCGTCCTCCTTCTCTACCTCCCCCCCCCCACACACACACACACACACACACGGTGGGGGGTTGCTTTAAGAGTTTTTGTTGACACTTCTGGGAATCTGGCATTTGTCACTGGGCTCACACAAGGAAGAAGGATCAGGTAAGAATATCAGAAACAGAGACAATGGGGCTTTGTTTACTACTTTGCTCTCTTTGCTTACTACTTTACTTATTACCTTGTGTGATCCTTTTGCTTACTACTTAATTACTATCTTGTGTGATCTCCTTGTTTACTACTTCACTGGATTACTTTGTCTTTCATCTAAGAACTGACCATGTTTTTTAGATATACCTTGAATGATACAAAAGCAGGCTGGAGAGATATAAAGTTGCTTCAGCCTCAGTGTGGGCTGGACTCATGCTATAATTTTGTCTGTTTTTCTTTTTCAATCTTCACTCCCTCCCTTGAGACCCTGTTGACTGACTAAGCTGGCTTGGTCACCTGTCCCTCTTAGTAAACATGCACGCACACACTCAAATACCCCTGCCTTTTATGTGTTAAAGGTAGGACAAAGAATGCAAGGCCAGCAAGATAATCAGCAGCTAAACATGCTTACACCCAAGCCTGAGAACCTGACTTCAATTCTCAATACCTACATAGTGTAAGGAGAGAACTAATTTCTGCAATTTGTTCTCTGACATCCATGCATATGCCCTACCCAACAGTAAAAGAAAAGGGATTTAAAAGAAAATTCTTCAAGAATACAGTTGTTTGAACAAAGATCATAAAGTAGGGGAATTACAAAACAGAAAGTTAAAAGAGATCAAAATTATAATAGCTGAAATGGAAAAATACACTTTTATTGGGGTATTTCCCAAAACATACCATGAAAGTTTAGAGATAGGTATGAGCTACAAGAAAGAATTTGGACGCTGGAGAGATAGATGGCTCAGTGGGTTAAGAACATTTACTACCCTTGCAAAGGATCCAGTCAGTAGAGCACACGTACACACCCCAAGCATGAGAACATGAGTTCAGATCCCAAGCATCCCTATAAAAAAAACCAAGTATGGTAGTGTACCAGTAATCCTAAAATCAGCAAAAGGACATCAGATTGCTGGCCAGGTTAGTATACCTGATTAAGCAAGCTCCATATTAAATGAAAACCAATGCATCAAAAAAGAAGGGAGAGAGGGAAAGAGGGCGGCAGGACAGAGCATAGGTAGAGTGAATGAAAAATACACCTCATATAGCCCCCAGGCCTTCATGTGAATATACTTGTGCATAACTACAGGTAAGTGAACACATATATACTTGAATACACCAGATCCAGAATTAAAAGAAAACTTAAAAAATCCAAAATAACTTCTCCATAAAGCAAATACATGAAAAACCAAGGCTAAGTGAGTCCCCCTCACCTCCCAAAATTCATAAGGACACAGTAATAACCACCAAATGGGATGAACTTGTTGAAAGTCTATACAAAATAAGTCAAAATAATTAAAAATATGAGCTGGAGGAATGACAGTGGTTAAGACCACTAGCTGCTCTTCCGGAGACTCCCACCAACACATGGTAGCTCACCACCTTCTATAATTCTAGTTCCAGGGAACCTACAGTCAGTCCCTTCTGGCCTCTGCGAGGAGCAGGCATACAAATGGCACATGGAGGAAAAACATCCACATGCATAAAACAAACCAAAATAAATAAATAAATAAAAATCAAAGGCTGAAAGGCACCCCGCCTTGAGCATGCTACACCCTATTCTCCAAATCTACTTCAAACAGAGAAACAAACAAAAAAAGTGTGTTCAAAGAAGACAAGGATGACAACACTTCTCCAAAATCTACCAGTCCCATCTCCAATGGCCTAAAATTAGGGTTACTTAGACAAAATATCAAAGAATTAAAAAACATAGTGTGATAAATAAAAGAAACGAAAAAGAACATGAACTCCTTTATGGCTTTCAAAATAACACACAATGAAATGGAATAAAGAAGCCAATACAGGGTATAAAAATAAAATTCAATAAAGAGATAAAATATTGACAAAGAAAATAAATGATGCTAAAAACAAAATACACCAACGCAAATAGAAGTTACTAGAAAGCCTCACAGGCAAAATGGAGAAAGAGAGGATAGGGCTTAAGGAGAAGTTGGAGTAAGAGCTGCATTCAGGTAAGAAAAACAAAAAGCTTTTTAAACTACGAGCAGTCAAATAATGTCAAATACTATGAAAATTCTACGAATTTAGAACATAAGAAAGAAAGGGGAAGGATTGGTACTGTAATGTCTGGGAAACAAGAATTTATATTAAAAAAAGAACAAAGGATAGAAAATATTTTAATATAAGCAAAAGAAAAATTCTCAAACATTAGATGTTAGAAAAAGTCCATTCATGTACAAGAGACATACAGAACAGCAATAAATACACAGAAACAAGACAAAACAAAAAATTATTAAATATAAAGAATTTTTAAAAAATGGAGAGTTGCAAGATACATATATATGCAGCCCTATCACAGTAACAGAAATTTGAAAACTCAGAAAGGCACAAAAACTCAAATTTCAGGTTCTGAAGGACTACATCTATCAACTCAGGATACTATACCCAGCAAAATTGTCATAATTGATGGGGAAAGAAAAATATTCCAGGATAAAAGCCATCAAACTCAAAAGATATTTATGACCATAAGACAGCTCTAAAGAGGATACCCCAAAAGAATTAAATAGAATAATAAAAATCTTCAAATCTGTAAGGTGAACTTAAAAATTTAAAATAAAAAAAGTGTTGCAACTGTAGTTAAATAAAGATTACTAAGGAACTAAAAACTATAAAAATCAACAAAAGATTCATAAGTATTACTGAAGACCTTCCACAAGGAAATATACATATTAATGGTTTTAATTCTCCAATTAAAAATAAATAAATAAATAAAAACAGGTTGGAGCTTGAGAGACAACTTAGTGGTTAAACTGAGCACTAGATGCTCTTCCAGAGGACCTGGTGTTGATTCTTAGAACTCACATGTCATCTCACAACTACCTATAACTCCAGTCCAAGGAATCAATACTCAATTCTGGCTTCCACTGGTACAGGATGCATATGGTGCACAGATATACATGCTGGTAAAACAATCATACACATAACTTTTTTAATTTAAAAAACAGACTAGCAGATTAGATGAAAAACCAGGCTCCAAAGTATTTGTATCTCCAAGAAAAACAGGTCACCATCGAAGACAGGCAATGAAAAGATACAGATCAGAATTCTAAGACTAGACACAGTAGACATTATACCAAACTGATGAAGTAAGTTTTGTTTATTTGTTTGGTTTTTTGGTTTTTTTTTTTGCTTCCACAGGCTTCTGAACACACATGGTACACATTTATACTTATACAGGCTCACACACATATAAATTAAAAATAAATCTCTTGAAAAATATACAGTGGCAGATTAGATCGACAGAGACGGACAAGAGAGACAGGCTAAGCAGAACCCTGGTTTTCAGGGGTTGGCTTCGGCCTATAATCCCAGCATTAAGGAAGTTAAGGAGAGTTCAGTTCAGGGTAGTCTGATCTACTCATCAATGTTCTCTGAAAAATGAGACAAGTGAGATTAAGAAATAAGACACTGGGCCAGGCAGTGGTGCTGTACGCCTTTAATCCCAGCACTTGGGAGGCAGAGACAGGCGGATTTCTGAGTTTCAAGCCAGCCTAGTCTACAGAGTGAGTTCCATGACAGCCAGGGACACACAGAGAAACCCTGTCTCAAACAAACAAAAACAAAACAAAACAAAACAAAAGACACTGGCATACAATACTCATAAAAACAAAAGACAAAAAATATATATAGTGAACTGTGTACATATGTCTGACAGCACTAAGGATAAGAAAAGCTGCCTCAGAGACTAAGATGCATGGAAAATGCCAAATATATTTGGTATTTGTGGGGAGTTAGGGCCAATACCATGTAGAAACTAAGGAAATGGCTATTAGGTTTTTGGTTTTTTTGGTCTGCTTTTGTTTTTTTATGGGTACGTGTGTGGGTGTGTGTGTTTCTGTTGAGTAGGTGCCACTACCTATATGTGAGTGCTTTCAGAAGCCAGAATAGGTGTCAGATCCTCTGAAATATGGCTTACAAACATTTGTTTAGGAACCAACACATCAGTCCTCTAGTAGCAAGTGTTCATAACCTCTGAGCCATCTCTCCAGCCATACTTAACATACACTTTTACGGTGAAGATTTCTGAAGCATGCAGACGGATACAGTTACTCAAAAAGTAAAGAAAAAAAGAATAGCACACATCTAGGCATGCTGGTGAAAGTAATCCCAAGAGTGGGCAATCAAGGCAGTAGATGGCCACCAAGCCTACATATTAAGACCCTGGTATGGAGAGGAGGGGAAGACAGGGGAAGAGAGAAAGGCAAGCTACCACAGGGGAAAAAAATATATAACCATCATGGTATCATGATAGAACGGTTGACTGACTTTTTATAAACAGGAAAATGTCTCTTTGTTAAAACTGAGTGAGCCTTCAGTTCTGATTAATATCCTATATTCTATCAGTAACATAAGAATACACAGACTTGGGGCTGGTGAAATGGCTCAGCAGGCAAGAGCACTTAGTGCACTTCCAAAGGTCATGAGTTCAAATCCCAGCAACTACATGGTGGCTCACAACCATCTGTAATGCAATCTGACACCCTCTTCTAAAGGTCCAAAGACAGCTACAGTGTACTCATTTATAATAATAAATAAATCTTTAAAAAAAAAAAAAAAAAGAATACACAGACTCGAGGCTAGAAAGATGACTCAGCGGGTTAAGAGCACTGACTGCTCTTCTGAAGATCATGAGTTCAAATCCCAGCAACCACATGGTGGCTCACAACCATCCATAATGAGATTGGATGCCCTCTTCTGATGTGTCTGAAAACAGCTACAGTACTTACATATAATAAATAAATAAATCTTCAAAAAAAAAAAAAAAAAATACAGACTCAACTGAAACCTCAGAGTTCCTACCACATCATCCCCATATCTTGGTCTCCTTTTATAAAATATTAGCATTTAAAGCATTATAAAAAAAATTAAAGCCGGGCAGTGGTGGTGTACCCCTTTAATCCCAGCACTTGGGAGGCAGAGGGAGGTCAATTTCTGTGTTCGAGGCCACCTTCGTCTACAGAATGAGTTCCAGGACAGCCAGGGCTGCACAGAGAAACCCTGTCTCGAAAAACTGGGGGAAAAAAAATTAAGTAAATAAAAAATGTTAGTGTTACCTGTGCTGCAGCCCAAATGCAGTCAATATGCTGAGTACTCAGTCGTCCTTCTGCTGCCAAGAAATTCAGAATCACCTGGCACTGTTTAATAATCTACAAGAGGAAAATTTGGTATAGTTACTTTTTTTTAAACCCTCTCTATATAATTAAGAAAAAAAACCAATGAAGTCTACAAACCTCAATATGTAAATTTGGTCCAAATATATGCTCTACTACATTGTTGCTAATAAGCCAGTCTGCAAGTTCTTTTGCAATGGACCTAGAACCAAATGATTGAAAAAATATTACTTAAAGCATATTCACAGAAAATTTCCATACAGTACAAAGAATTATAAAAAAATAAAAAATAAATTTACAATACTATAAATCATAACTACACTGAAATGTAACAAACATCATATTCCTTGAATTTATAAACAATTAGCATTTAAGAAGTTAAGATAGCAACACCAACTCCTGAAATGAGAACTTTGTGTTCATGAATTAATTTCCACAGTAGCACTATAGCATTTAGAAAAGATTTCCCAATACCACTTCTATAATGAATTAAGCAAAGTTGGAAGTAGTTACCTAAGAGATGAACACATAAAAGAATTGTACCCAAGAACAACTTGCATATCTCCTTCCAAGAATTCATTGATGAAGAGATTAAATCATTCACATATAGTTGTAAAGTGGAAAGAAAAAAAAATGGAAACACTGCCAATATATTTTAACTATTTCTGTGTAGATCTACTACAGATATAATCCATAAGATTAAGTTTTAATAATTAATATATGAAATCTCAACTCTAGCACTTACATTTGAGGCCATCATGTCCTACAGCAATCATTTCTGGGTTAACCAGATCTACACAGTGACTCTAGTCTCAATAAAAGCAAAACAAAACCAATTTGTTTGTTTGTTTGTTTGTTTGTTTGTTTTGGGCCAAGGTGAGTCATTTTTAGAATGAGCATTTATCTTTACTTTTAAGGACTAGAATATAAAGATAGTCCATACTGGTAAGAAATAGTATAAACAGTGTGAGAAAATTAGAGCAAAGAAAAATATGTGTAACTACTGTTGAAGACCAAATTGAGTATCCTTTAAAACTTTAAGATATACATATTACACATATAAAATTCACCTATTTTAAATGAAATGTTTTCAATGGATTTAAAAAACATTTCCATCACTTCAGAAAGATACTATTTGTTGGCCCACTTGCAGTAAGTCAATCCTTACTTTCACTTCCAGCCTTATTAGTCTGCATCTATCTCCATAATTTATCAATTTATAGACATTTCAGATAAATAGCATTACATAATATTATTTTCATTGCGCTTTGAGGAATACAAGCAGATTCAAGCTCTGAAACTATGGCCTCTGTGCATGCTGCACCGAAAGCTTTCATTCAGCATCTTCTATACCTGCACTGTGCTGTGATGTACTGCATTTGTATTTAGGTGTTATATGGATATATGTATGCATATATATGGGTGAACACATTTGTGGAGACTAGAGATTTATGCTGAGTGTCTTACATAACTGCCTTCTATCTAATATATTGAACAAAGAGCTCACCAATTCAGTTATTCTAGCCATCCAGTTTGTTCCAAGGACGCCCTCCCTATCTTTGCCTTCCAAGCACTAGGATTCCAGCAAGACCCATTTGGTACTCTAAATTCGAGTAGAGATCCAAACTCCAATCCTTATGTTAACATGCCCAGTCCTGAACACACAGAGCCATCTTCCCAGCCCTACAGTTCTTTGTTTGATTGGTTTTAGTTTTATTTACATCATAATACACATCATATTCTGCCTATTTCCCAGGTTCATTTATATTCATAATCCTTTCCTTTTTGCTTTTTTGTGATGTGAATTAAACACAGTACCTCTTTCATGTGGGGCAAGATCTCTATCAGTGAGTTTCATCCTCTTTTATTGCTGAATAGTATTAAGTTAACCAAACCTTTTTTTAGCATGTATTTGTGGGTGTGTCTGTGTAGATAAATGGTGTGTGCTGTGGAGACCAAAGAGGGCAATAGATTCTTTCAAGCTGGAGTTACAAGTGGTGGTGAACCACCCAATGTGGGTTTATGAACCAACCTTAGGTCCTCTAGAAAAACATAAATGCTCTTAACTGTTGAACCATCTCTCTAGAACCAATAAATCAAATTTTCTATACATTTACCAGGCTCATTAACTAGTAGTATCTATTTTTTTATTCCCTAATAGTATTACATCATGCCAATATACTACACTGTTTACCTATTTATTAAGTTTATCTTGTAGCATGTATTAATACTGCATTCTTTTTACTTTATATTGTTTATCTTTCTATTTCTCTACTTCACTTTGATTGGTATATGGATATTTTCTATTTTTAAGCTGCTAGTTTTGTTCATGTGCCAGTCTTTGGAACATATGATCGCATATTTCATGACAGATAATGAGTAGTAAAACTGAATGCCATTATATTCAATTTATGTTTCACTTTCAAGAAATGTCTATTACATTTTTTTATTATAGCTTTGTAGTGACCAAGTAACATTTCATTATGGCTTTAATATGTCTTGCACCCCGCTCCTTTTTTCTCACATCTGTTGGGAAATCAAGGACCCTCCTCTGACTACCTACCGAATGTTAGAATTGCAGGCATGTACTATCACACCAATCTCTGCTTCATGTATTTGAGCTTCTTGTCAGGTTAATGTATGAGTGTGTGCATGTCTGTGGAAGTCCAAAAAGTGTTGACTCCCTGGAGATGAAGTTACAGGTAGTTGGAAGCACCCAAAAAGAATATCAAGAATTGAATGCAGAACTCCGGAAGCAAGTGTTCTTAACCACTGAACCATCGCTCCAGCTCCAGTGTATGTTTTTTCCCTTAAAAATTTTTTTAACATATATTTATCTGGGGGTATATATGTATATGCATGCATACATGCACACTGCTGCTCATAGAGGACAGAGAAGCACATGAGATCCCTTGAGTTGCAGTTACAGGTGGCTCCAGTCAACTGACATGGGACCTCTGAAAGAGAAGCAACTGCTCCTAACCACTAGCACTTAAGTATATGTTTTTTTAAAAAATAAGTTTGAACATATTATTCCGTACAAACTGAAGCCACAGGTAAAGATTTCCAATAAACACTTCAAATCAAAAAAAGTCACAACTATATTTGTATATAAACAATAACAAATTGGTATACTTCAGCCAAGGCATGGTAACACACACCTTTAATCCCAGTATTTAGAAAGTAGAAGTAGAGAGATCTGAAGCCAATCTGGTCTACACAGTGAGTTCCAGGACAGCCAAGGGTACGGTCTTATCTTTTTTTTTTAATGTGTAATTCTGTATAAACTAATGCTCCTACTTACGTTTCTGTGTCTGATACCAGTGATTCATTATTGCATACATCATTGAAAGTATGGAGCTGATTCTAAGATTAAAGAAAAGAAATTAAAGTTTGTCCTTTTAACAACAAAACTGTTAGCAAGTGTCAAGAAATAAAATAAACCAGTTGCATATATAAAAACACAACTGATAAGATTGCAATTATAAAATAGAAGACATAAAACTATGAGTATACTACTTTATCATGTTAAATATAAAATTTGCAATAAATACACTTATGCTTTATTTCATTAACACATTCAAGAAAATAAAGCTGAGTAAAGAAAAAGAGGTCAATCCAAATAGTGAGAACACCATCTGTCAGCCATCACAGACCAGTTTCAGGAAAGGCTTCGTAGGCCACACTGGCTTGAAGTTTTTATCTGAGAAGAACGCCAGAAGCACTTTCTGTATTTACAAACCCAACACCTAAGTAAGCTAGATTTTCACTGTTCTGACATTACAAAAGCTACATGAGAAATGGAAAGAAGTAAAGCCAGTGAGGAGCAGAGGAAACAGAGAGCACACCAGTTCTAAAGGAGTCAACTGCTTGGCTTCAGCAATGTTTATGAAACACTCGGTCCTCAACTATTCCCACCTCTAAAGATTCAAACACACAGGCTTTTATGATTCACCCACTTTAAGTAGTACTTGGAAACGTAGTTAAATGTGCCTGCTACTCAATGAACTGTGGCTTCTGCCTGAAAATTAACTCTTAATAATCACTGCCAATTATTTTTCTTTCTTAAGTCACTGTTTTAAATGCAGATAAGATGAAAACCATTAAGCAGGTCATGGTGTGCACACCTGTGATTCAAGTACTCAAGAGGCAGAAGCAGGAAATCCTAAGTTTAAAGCCATCCTGGGCTATATAGCCAACACTTGGATCAAATTCATGTTTTTATTTTTTACAAACAATAATAATATAATAATTTAAAAACAGCCAGAAATAGTGGTACACTCCTGCAATCCTAGTAGCCAAGATGTCCACACAGAAGGATCAGGCGTTCAAAGCCAGCCTTGGCTACATGGTGAGTTCAGATTGATCTGGGACCACTACATAACACAAACTTCAAAAGAGGACTGGAGAGATGGCTCAGCAGTTAAGAGCACTGACTGCTCTTCCAGAGGTCCTGAGTTCAATTCCCAGCAACCACATGTTGGCTCACAACCATCTGTAATTGGGATCTGATGCCCTCTTCTGGTGTGTCTGAAGAGAGCAACAGTATAAACCTACATATATTAAATAAATAAATAAATAAATAAATAAATCTTCAAAAAAAAAAAAGAAAAACTTCAAAAGAAAATGTGTCCAGGGAAATGGCTCAGTAGTGCTTGCCATGCAAGCATAGAACCTTAATTTGGATCTCCTACATTAAAAAAACTGTATACAACAGCACATGTTTATCATCACAGTGCTGCAAAAGTGGCCAAGGAGAATGCCCAGGATGTAGCAGCTAACAACGCTAGTTAAAACCAATGCACTTTAGATTCATTAGGAGAATCTGTTTCAAGGAAAGAGAGAAAGCAAATGAGGAAGTTATAGGTATCAACCTCTGCCCTTCACACACATAAATAAATACATACATATATACACAATAAAGCATTCATATACAGACAGAAAAAGAGAAAAATGGAAATAGGTGTGCTGGAACACTTGTGTAATCCAAGGTGAAGCAGATAACTAGCATGAGTGCAGCAATTCAAGACTAGCTTTGACAATATAGGAAATGAACAATACAAACAAGATAAACTGTGTAAGAATGATGAGACCCTGATCTCATTCTTTAGATCAAACAGATCTAAAGCACAAATCAAAGTTTCACTCTTAGTTTTAAAGATGTATTTTTATTTTATGAGTGTTTGCCTACATATATATAAACGCCCCACAATAAAAAAGGTATGAGATGCCGTGGGACTGGAGTTGTTAGCCTACATATGAGTGATGAGAATCAAACCAGGTCCTCTCAAGGACAACAAATGCTCTGAACCACTGTGCCATTTCTTTAGTCCTCACTGGTCTCATTTTTAAAATAAGGAAAATATAGAGATTATTTGTGAAGGCAATACAAAATAATTCATGCACTAAGCCTAGCATAATAAAGTCCTTTTCTACTATCATTATTACATTTGTCTAGCAAGCAAACAAAGAGCTACCAAAAACAAAGGAAGCATTGCTTACTGTTATCTGACTCAATCCAGCCAACCTCATGGTCAGAGTTGGTGACATAAAGTATTTAAATGCAAGGTCTAGACTTTCCTTATCAAAGCACAGTGTTGTGTCCAATGGCTCTTTCACTGTACTCCACATTAGGTCAGCCATATTACGAGCCGCACTCTGTCGCAACTCCTGATCAGAGAGCTTGCATAAATACCTAATGATTCAAAAACAGAAAGCACACAAACTCACCAGACACTTCTGAAAATCCCAACAGAAATTCACCAACATTCCTTTTTTCCAAATCTCCGTTTTATGTATCAGATCCCTAGAATTTACATTTACTTTTACATTTACATTTACTTTACACTTATTTATTGTGTGTGTAGGCATGTTGGGGTAAGAACTTATGGAGTTCTTACTGCCACTTACATGGGTCACAGTGGACAGAACTCTAGGGCATCAGGTTTCAAGCACTTCCATTCAGTAAGGCATTTAGCGAGCTGCAATTTAAACTATTTACTTAATACTTTTAAAAATCTCTTAATTGTGAAAACATATCATTGCTTAGATTCCAACTCGACCTCACAATTGCAAAGAACCAAGTCATTTATCATTGGGTGCTCCATAATGCTTTGTCACTCTCTAAAATCTGTCATTTTTACAGTTCTGGTTTTAGTGATTACCAGCTGACTTCATAAGACACAGCACATTTCCTACCTAAACGCTAGCAACCATTGTTAATGTATGCATTCAAAGCACTGGGGATTTTTGTTTTTCTTCTAAAAAACCAATAAACATATGATTTAAAAAAAAAAATTTTTTTGGCAGGACCTCGCTCATATCTGTGGGTATTAATTCTCTGTTATCCAACCTTTCAATACCTTGGAATCTGTAAAAATGTCACATATGCCTCGCATTGCTACATGTACAAGTGTTTACAATGTCACTCCAATACTACTTCCATCAAAAGATATCTATTTTTTACCCTACTAAATCTGGACTTTGCCAGAGAATTTGCTTTTGCCAAGGAGATATCAAACAACATGACTGATATAAGAAAGCTTAGAGTTATTGAACTTGCCCTCTACTGTTATAAACTCTTCCACCATTAAAAGAAGAGACTCAAATTAAGACTACTTCATGAAAAAACAATCTCTGACTAATCAAGTGACATCAAGCAACTATCAAACATGCATGTGCATCCTATTTCCGCCCTCTACTGTTATAAACTCCTCCACCATTAACAGAAAAGACACGCCGGGCGGTGGTGGCGCACGCCTTTAATCCCAGCACTTGGGAGGCAGAGGCAGGTGGATTTCTGAGTTCGAGGCCAGCCTGGTCTACAGAGTGAGTTCCAGGACAGCCAGGACTACACAGAGAAACCCTGTCTCAAAAAAACAAAAAAAAAAAAAAAAAAAGGGCACAAATTAGACTACTTCCTGAAAAAACAATCTCTGACTAAGTAACATCAAGCAACTATCAAACATGTATGTGTGTCCTATTTCCTAACACCAACTAGGCTGCTAGCCACAGAACAAGGTTATCCTCAACCATCCAGTTTCAGCAAAATCAATCCAATCAGTTGAATTATCTATTTTACCAAGTATGAGAAATAATAAACAGCCTTTACTTTAAAACACTAAGTATGAGGCAGAGGCTGTTTGCTTACATAGTAAAAGCAGCTGGTCCAGGGCTTAACACTAGACTCATCTATATTTTCTTTCTTTTCCCTTTAAGTGACCTCATTTGTTCTACTAGTTTCTGAATACTACTCTTATGCTTACAATGGGATTGGGGAAGGTTTTCATGTGTGCGTGAGTGTGGTATATGTATTATGTGCCTGTGTGTACACAACCATACATGTGTATGGAGGGCAGAGGTCAGTGTGGGATATCTTCTTCAACTGCTCTCTGTATCACTTCTATTTATCTATCTAAAATTTATTTATCGTATGTGTCTGTTTTGTCTGTCTGTATCTCTGCCTGGTGCCTGAAAAGGTCACAAGAGGATGTCCTGGAGTTGCACACAGTTGTGGAAATTAAATCCAGCTCTCTGAATGGCTGGCTGCTCAATGAGACCTAGGAATTTGTTTCTATTCTTTCTTAGGGCATCTGAACTGAGTCCTCCTGCATATGCATTAAATTCCCAGTCCTCCTGCATACCAACAACTAAATGACTTTCTTATAAACTAGAAGCTCATGCTTTCAATTTGCCAACATCACATTCATGACTCAAAAGGAGTACAAAAGTCTTACCTAAATAAGCTTTTTCAGTCTTTTGTGTCACTGTTAATGATATCAAAAGCAAAAGAAAAATCTGACAAGGGGTGGGTATTTGTGTCATCTATAATGTTACTTTTTCTTTCTTCTTTGTTT
>JADRCD010236461.1:0-14046 GCA_019843815.1 Montemys delectorum | reverse complement strand
TCTCTCTCTCTCTCTCTCTCTCTCTCTCTCTCTCTCTCTCTCTCTCTGTGTGTGTGTGTGTGTGTGTCTGCAATTTACATGGTTAGTACTTTCTGGGTGGATGATAAATAGTTCTTTCTTCTTTTCCCCTAGCAGCTGTTCCTGTGTTTATCTAGCTCTTTGAGTTTTGTTTATTGAGGTGAGAGGAACATTTGAAGCTAGTGCTTGAAAGTAAAGTTAATTCTATACACATAAACCTGTGTTTGTTGCCATATAAAGCTGTGTGTGGAGAGGGAAGGAGGGACAGAAGGCTGGGAGAGAGAGAAGCTGGGGGGGGGGGAGAGAGATAGAGAGAGAGAGGGAGAGAGAGAGACAGGGGAGGGAGAGAGAGAGAGAGGGAGACAGAGAGTGAGAGAGGGGGAGGAATCAGCTAGAGTCACTGGGGGACATTAGTGGATAGTGAGTCTCCAGGCTGTCATCAAATAAATTGTTTTCAACATGTGTTTAATAAATATAGTTGAATAAATAATATATGCTTTTTTAATTAAAAAAATAATCTGAAGTTAGGATTTCTATCAAGCAGACCTGTGTGCTCTTGGTTGCTTTAGTTTTAGTTTAGCTTTGTTTTCTTTTTAAAGACAGTGTCTTGCTAGGTACCACAGGCTTTCTTGGCACTCTCTATGCATCCCAGGCTATCTCTGAAATCACTGTCTTCTTACTCCTCGGATGACAGGAAGGACAGGCATGTGTCACCATGTCTCCCATAAGCAAGCTCGTAAACATTGCTTTTTAAATTAAAGTTTACAGGCTGTCAAAGTAGGTGAAGATAATTTAATCTGTGCTTTTTTTTTTTAATATCGTTACAAATGAATTTTACAATAAGTTGATAATCTCCTTCCTGTAAGTTGAGCCAACTACTTATTGACCACATTTACCGGGACAAAGTATACGATTCGTATCTTTAAAAAAATAACTATTTTTTGTGTGTATAAGTATTTTGTCTTAATGTATGGATGTATGTGTACCATATGTATGTCAATGCTCTTTGAGGCTATAATAGGGTATTAGATATCCTGGAACTAGAGTTACAGATGGATGACTGTGAGCTGCCATGGAATTCTGGGAGCTGAACCAAGGTTTTCTGTAAGAGCTGTGAGTAGTCTTAATCACTGAGCCATTTATCCATCTTTAGCAAAAAAAAAAAATAGTAGTAGTAGTAGTAGTAGTAGTAGAAGAAGAAGAAGAAGAAGAAGAAGATACTATTTACTCGGTATTGTTTCAATCTCATTATCAAGGTTATTAATGAAAGGGATGGCTATTTATAGCTTGAGGATGAGAAAACTGGGCTAGGGTTGTAACCTAGGATTAGAAGAGGGCTAGCCTAGCATTCTACAGACCTTTGGCTAGCACTGTGGGCTTTGCAGTTGCTTTGGCAGAGGCAGCATCTCTACCATCCCTCCATGATAGACTGTTGCCCCCTACAATGCTATGTATATTGCCCATTCAATGGACGTGCCTATGGCTAGTTGGTTTGTTAGGTTTTTTTGGGGGGGGGTGGTTTAAGACAGGGTTTCTCTGTATAGCCCTGGCTGTCCTGGAACTCACTCTGTAGACCAGGCTGGCCTGAATTCAGAAATCCACCTGCCTCTGCCTCCCAAGTGCTGGGATTAAAGGCATGTGCCACCATGCCCGGCTGGTTGGTTGTTTTACAATCAACTAAAAATTGCCAGTAGAGTGACATCTGCCTGTAATTCTAGCATTTAAGGGGCTAAAGCAGGAGGATAGCCACAAGTTTGATACCAGCTTAATCTACATACTGAGTTCTAGGCTAGTGAACACTTCACAGTGAGAAACTCACTGTCTCAGGAAAATGCAAATGGGATCCATAAAATGGTTTAGTGAGTAAAGGTGTGAGCCATCAAGCCAGACAAAATTTGATCTTTAGGGCACAGTTTGTAGTAGCTGAGAACTGACTGTCCACATGCACTGTGGCAATGTACAGTTGTACATGAGCGTACATGCGTGTTTGCATTCTTGAGTACACACACTCACGCAAATGAATAAATGAGTGTAATGAAATTTAAAATACCCTTTAAAACAAAATTCAAACAAGTGTGTTTTATTGTTGGACACTTTAGATTTGCCTTGTTACTAAGGTGCCGCTAATCCATACACTATTGTTTCAGAGTTTATGCTAAATGTTTTACATATATTTTCTCATCTAGTACTCTTACTAATCCTATGATAGATACATCATTCTTAAACTAGACATTTGTGGTTGCTGAATTGACTCCTTAAATTTCCCCAGGTCATAGTATGGATGACACTTCTCAGTTTCAGGCTGTTTTAGGTTTAGAAATACTACAAAATTAACTTAGTAAGGGCGCTGGTGGCATGAATTTTTTTGAGTTCTCATCGTGTTTACAAGTCTTCCCTCCTACAATACACCCTTCACTGTTCTCAGTACCTGTCTTTACCTTGTCTAGTTATAGTGATGCTTATGTATGTATGACTAGTGTGGCAGTCACCAAGTGTAACTTTAATTTTTTCAATGCCTATTTTTAGTGATTGTTCTTAAATGCTTTATCCTCTCTTTTAGCCCACCACCCACCAGAGGTAGTGGAAAAGAAAGGATGAGGGGAGGGAACCTGTTTAGAAAGGTTCTTTGGAACAACTCCCATCTGTGTTGTCTGAAAATCAGCAGTCCAGTTCACAAGTCAACTGTGGCAGCTGTATCAGCAGTCACATTCGGTAGGATCAGGATAGCAAACAAAAATCAACAGCAGTGGTATGACCTGACAGAGAGAACCAGACCTCACCTTGGGCGTAAGTCAGCCAGAGGAACTAGCAGGAATGCAAGAAGTTCTCTGGCTGTGCTACTCTCAAGGAAGTGAAGATCAGCAAAGACAAGAGACCAGCAAGCACGGCAGAGCTAGCTCTACAAAAAAAGCCTAGCCCAGCCTCTTTCCCTGTCGACTGAGTTCTTTTTATACTCTCTCCAAACATCATGCGCCCTCCACTCCTCTACCATTCTTGCCTCAACATGAGTGTCTGTCTCAGCTGACACTGCTCTGCCAATCAGTCCAAGTCTGCAGTAGTGTCAAGAAACCAGCAGCACATCACCAGCAGTTTTTTTTCTTTTTTTCTTTTTTTTTTTGCCTTGTTTCTCTCTATGGAGTCTTGAGAAATGGAGCTCAGCTATGCAATGTATGGTGGACCAATGCATGCATGTTGTTAGCAAGAATCTTTCATCACGTGTCCTTTCACCTGCTTGGTTTAGCAGAACGTCCTTTCTCCTATGTCTGCTTCAGGGATTCTTCTTTCACAAGTTTATCTCAGTCTTTCACCTGTGTCCCCTTCAATGAAATGGCCCTTCACATGTTTCCTTAGCAAAATACCATCCAATATAACTGACTTTCCAAAGAACCCATAAGTTTCCACTTAAGTCAGTGAACACTGCACAATTTTATTAAAAGGAGTATATGTATATTCACAGAATTGTAAGAGAGACTATGAAAGAGTCGTGTCTGTAGCATTTGTCAGAACATATAAGTATGTAGGGAATCCAGAAGAGGGAATTTGAGGAAAAGTGGCCAGCAAAGCAGAGAAAATGAAAGACACACTCATGAAAAGCAAGTGCCTTAAGGAGCAGGTGGAAGAAACAGTGTCATTTGTTGTGTTTTATTTTGAGTGTGAAATATACACTCATGTTCATGTGCTGAAGCTGGCTGTTTGTGCTATTTTGGGTAATGATGGAAACCTTAGTAGGTGGGGTATAGCTGGAGATGGCCTCAAGGGGATGTCTTGTGTCTGGACTTTTCCTCTCTGCATTCCGCTCACTATTAGGTGAATTGTCACACCATATGATTCATCTACTATAATCTTGTGATGAATCCCACATCTGGAGTCACTCGTGAACTATGGACTGTAACAAGGAGCTAAAACTAATAAGTCTTTCATTTAAGTTGGTTTCCACAAATGTTTGGTATAACAGTGGAAAGTCTGACTTAAAAGTACTACATTGCTTACCAGTTTCTATTTCTTAGCATAGTTGGAAGACAGAATGTGTTGAGCCAGGAGTAAAAGGATATAGTCAATGACTACTGTAGACTTATGTTTCCCAAACCTAGTTTAATAAGGGTACATAAACGCTTTAATTTCCCTTCTAGCCCATCACCCACCAGAGGTAGTGGAGAGGAAAGGTTAATAGGACAAAAAAGGATGCAGACCTGTTTAGAAATAGTTCTTTGTGGTGTGTTCCAGTCTTTTACTGTCAGGATAATAGCAGTTCCATTCACATGAATCAGCAGTGGTAGCTCGATCTATCTGAAAACCCCATTCACTAATCAGCAACAGCAGTTCATTCCAGAAGAAATTGTGAAGCTCTGTCAGTAGGACCAAGTCCACATAGGTGTTAAGAAGCCAGCTGAACACTACCAGAAGTTGTTTGGTACATTTCTGTCTATAAAGTCACTACAAATGATGATCAACAAAGACGACAAGGCATTTCAATGCCACAGCATCAGCAAAGCCCAATAAAGATCAGCGAAGAGTGGCAAGGTGAACCAATGTCACAGAGCATTGTCCACTGTCTGTTGGGTTATATTTATACCCTTTCTAAACATCATGTGCTGTCTTAAGCATCTGGTTTAGCAAAACATCATATGCCCTTTGTCCAGGCAGCTTCCAGCAAAACACCACATGTATGTTCTCAGCAAAATGTTCTCCTGCATGTCTGCTTCAGCAAAAACATCCTGACATAAGATAGTTTCCAGAAAAACATTTTATGACACGACTGAGTCTCCAAAGTAAGCAGAAATTTCCACTTCACTGTCCAGAATTCTAGCTAGTAGTTCTTTTGTATGTATAGGAAGTTCCCTGTCTCCCCCTCCCCTCCCCCCTCATCTACCTAAAATGCAACAGTAACTAGAAATGAAGAGTGTTGTAGGTTTAGATGATATTATTTATTTATTTATTTATTTATTTGTTGGTTGCTTGTGGGTTCAAACCAAGATTCTTATACATACTTGGTTAGCCATCTATCAGTGAGCTACATCCCCAGTGTGGACTTTCTCTGGAAAATGGTAGTTAAAGAATGTAATACTTGTTGAATGACAGGGCTGAAGTGGAAATGTTAAAAGGTTAAAGGACAGTAGAAAGGAATCACAGTAGCAGGTGACCCAGTGGCATGAACTTTCAAAGTAGCTTATGCTTCTGAAGGATATTAAATCATTTGAAAATGTTTGTTACATTCAAGGACAACAATACCCACCTACTTTCTTGTCCCTTAAATATGTATGAATTGAAGTAAGATGCCTTCTTGTGAGAAGATGTCAGGATAGGGAGGTACTCTAGGGGCAGCCAAAATACCATTGTTAGAACAGGTAGAGCATTTCTCTGGGCATGTTTCTCAACCTATGGCCTTAGAGTATTTGTTTAGAAACATTTCTTTGATGTTACAACTGGGAATGGGGTGTTTGTGCTACTGGCATCTAGTTGATAATGAGTCTGCTTGCTGCTCCAGGCATGGACCAGCCACCTCACTCACAACACCAAATTATTACAGACAGGGTTTAAATAGTTCCCAGCTGAACTGAAGTTCCCAGCCAAAAGGAACACTGTGTTACAGATTAGGCAAGGCTGACTCACTGACTGTGAGTTTAACCTAATATCCCTGTGATGATGACTAGCCCAAAGGCTAAGAAAGTTATCAGTCAGATGTCATTATATCATATGAGGTCTAGAATAGATTTCTTTGCTTGGCTGCAACCTGCCTACCTTATTGTCCCACTAACGTAGGTTTATTGTTGTTAGTTTTTGATTGCTTTCTGTTTGTTTGCTTGTTTGTTTTGATTGGATTTTTTTTTTTTAATCTGGAGACTTAGTCTCACTGTGTGATATGGCCTGGAACTTACCAATGTAGACTAGGCTGCTTTGGAACTCACAGAGTTCCACCTGCTTCTTTTTCATGGGGGCTAGGGTTAAGGATGGGTGCCATAACCCCCAGTAATACCAATAAATATGTTTAAGTGCCTTGATTTATGATTTTCTTTGTTTTGTTAGTGTAAAATCTTCTAGAAATTAACATGTTAGAACGTGGTATATAGGGTAATCGGAATCTGTTGGAACATAATCACTCATAACTGCCCCAAAGTAAGCTATCTCTTCTTCCCTTTGTCATTGATACTGTGGTATGCATGAATATGTATCATAGAAGGGAAATTATAGATAAAATACTTAGGGTTCCCATCATAGATCCACAATTGAGGGTTTTAGTGCCCTTTCTTGCACTCTCTTCAATTATTGGTAATATTTGGGCTCTGCTACAGTCACTCAGACACCAAGTCCTATTTCCCTGGTTTCTGTTGTCATTGTTACTTCACAGTGTCTGAGTTGTACAAAAGAACCACAGTCATCTTAGAGCTGTTTTCAATCACTTTGTATCCTGTGCACAATGAGTGTGCTCTGATAATTAACCACTTGAGATTTGGGGTGCAGTTTCCTAGGTAGTAATTCTAGTTAGGTACAGATAATCTTCAGTCCTGTAGAGAGAAAAAAATCATTCATTTAATTTAAAATGCATTGGGAGATCAAAGAATGTCCTAATGACTGAGAGAGGACAGAGTAAACATTATTTTTGCT
This sequence comes from Montemys delectorum, assembly GCA_019843815.1. Lineage (NCBI taxonomy): Eukaryota > Metazoa > Chordata > Mammalia > Rodentia > Muridae > Montemys > Montemys delectorum. Next base: position 7,425 of record JADRCD010236461.1, on the reverse strand, counting down.
TGCATTGTTGTGCCGCATTTTGAAGACACAGTTTGAGACTAGTTTTATTTAATAGACAGAAATAGAAGAGGCATAAGAATTTGTCTACTGTTTTTGACAGAATTTTTTGTTATGATTGATGGTTGAAATTTAGTATGAGACTCTGTAGCTCAGTGGTAAGGGGACTTCTCTACCTCATGGGAGGCCTTGGGTTGACTTACAAAACACACAGCAACCAACACAAAATTTACTTCTCATATCCAAGGTATAGATTGGAGTCTAGTTTTGGAATGAATGCTGTATTTTGAAAGGTGTTTTCAAACAATCCAAATGGGCAAGAATATATAACAACAACTCATGCTGCCACAAAGCCACAGAAATTGAGTATTAAGTTCTTTATAGAATGAATTGATTGGAGCAGCCTTGTTGCTGGTCTGCCTCTCAGGACTCTTCTTGGCCCTCTGGCTCTTTTCAACACTGTTGAGAGAATTCAGATGATGCACACAAATAACAGTATAGAATTTAATGCAGAAGAAGGTACCCCATGCTCACCACTCTCGGCAGATAGCCAGAGAGTCCATTGTGTTAATCCGCATCTCAAGTAGAAACAATTTCTTCTTTCCCCTAGGTTCTTGCTTTCTTTTAAGACAGGGTCTTATGTAGACCAGGCTGGCCTTGAACTTGCTTTGAACCAAGAACAGCTCTGAATGTCTGATTCTTCTACTGTCCCCTTTCAATGCTGGGATTATAGGCATGTTGCACCATGCCTCCTTTTGCTGTGTGCTGCTTCTCATGCCCCTAAAATAGGCAGATTTTCCCAAGGGATGGTTTCTTGGCCAGGTAAGGTCAACGTGAATTGATTGCTAAGGAGAGGACAGTACCAGAAAGCCCTGAGATAGAAAGAAAGTGATCTTATAAGGTTTAGATAGTTATTAGCTGATGATATACAGTTCAGAATATTATGTCTGAACCCAAGCCACTAGATATTAGTAAAGCCTCATCCATTTGGCCAGTAATCACTGTCCTGCATTTTTATATTTTGGTTTTATAAGCTGGCAATTAAAAGAGAAAAGTCCATCCTTGGTGACCTCTAAGTCCTCTACTATCTAACTGGCTACTCTAATCAGACTGGCATTTCATTTCTGGAATTAAAGTCTGGCTGATGAAGTTGAGAGACAAAGTGTTGAGGCAGCAGAGGTGACTGAATTTAAAAAGTAGGTTCTGAAAGGGGAAAGGGATCTTCTCTGTGCCGAAGTTCTTAACGGGGAGGACTGTCCAGGAGCTGGTGTAGTTGGAAGGTCTTTTTCAGTTGACTCCCATGTGCCTTTGTTAGAAGATTACAAAGGACCTCCACCTCTGCTCTGCTCCCACTTTGCAGTTTTCTTTAGATGTATTAATTTTCCAATCAATGTGTATGCTCTGTGCTTGTCGGTGACAAATATATGTTCTTTAACCATAGAACTTTAGAAAGGAGTGAGTACTTCAGAGGGCACCAGGTGCTATGGGTTATAAAGCAAGACCATTTTTCAGTTAAAGTCTTTAGTATTAAGGTGAAGCCTCTCTTTCAAATTTAGAATGCCAAGCAATAGAGAGGTGATGTCTTAAAGAATTACAGTAAGGCGGAAGGCCAAAAGAAAGTGTGTGTGTGTGTGTGTGTGTGTGTGTGTGTGTGTGTGTGTAATTCTTTTCTATACTCTGGCTAGAATATGAATAAATATCCTCATTCAATAGCATCATAATATTTGATATATCCCCCAAATATTTTTCTTTCCCTCTCTAAAAATTATCATATTTTCAATCTGTGTACTCTAGGGAAATATATCACTTAAGTGAAGGATTAGATATTAAAAACAATACACAATCCTCTAAGTAAAAAAAAAATACATAAAAGAGTTCATAGAGGGATCTACAGTGGTTTGGAAAGGGCTCAGAGGGGTTTTTCAGGATGCTTGATTTTGGTTTAAAATTGAAAGATGAACTCACGAGAGGGAGAAATAATAGGATCAAGAATAGCGAATAGTTGTGATGTGGAAGGGCTTTAGTTTGTGGATGTAGAAAAAATGTTATACTGATTTCTGAATTTCTGAATGTTGGAATACTAGTAGTTTGTATCAGATTTTGACCTGAAACTGGGTCCCACAATTTTACTTTTCCCCCCAGAATTGTAGAACCTATAACAAGACCATGTACCCATTAGGCATCTAAGGAAACTGTTACTTTTGGCTAAGATTAGAAATGAGAGATAAAGTTTCAAGTTAGATTCTCAAACCATGGGAGAAAAGTTTTAGTTAAAGTTGTAAAAGATGTGAGGGGGAGGCATGGGCAAATAAAGAGAGCATATTCACGTCTTTTATGAGTCTTGTTAGAAGTTTACTAGGAGTTGGGTATTAACTCTTTTCTCACCCTTTATAGTATTTTTAGTCATTGCCATGGCATTTGTCATCTGTCATTCCATTAGAGGATGTGTCATTTAGTATAGGAGTATGAAAAGTTTGAGACAGTCTGGCACTTAGGCTGTGATCTTCAGTCCAACCAGTTTTATGTCCACCTAAAGAGGAACTTCTGGTCGACCTGCAGCCTGTCCTCGATAATACATAAGATTAGTGTAGGACAGAAATTCAGCCAGGTCACCAGAACAGTGCCCTAGGTAGTCACTAAAAATATGTTAGAGACTAGATCCTTGACTCTTATATCTGTCTATCTTTAGAATCAAACAGTGACTAGTGGAGGAGAGGTGCCCAAGGTGCCCATCACTCTGTTCTTCCAAGATGATTCTAAGCCATAAGGAAAGTTGAGACATGCACCAGAAAGTCTTGTAGGGTCTTTCTCCCATCAACTGACAACAGCTTTTAGGTTCTTTGGGGGGGATGGGGTGCCCCTCCTTTTTCAGATTCTCCCTGGTCCTCCAGATCTCTGACTTTCATAGTCCTTCTGCCCCTCTTTTTTGGTGTTCTCCAAGCAGGGAGGAGTTATAATATAGATGTCCAGTTTATTTCCGTGCAGTCCACAGACATTTATTTATTCTCTATACCTTGCCATTTATCTGTCTTGATGTCTGTGGAACCCTCGTCTCTGCTGTATCCTCCCTTCTTAATGATTCTTCTTTGGAGAAACAAGAAAATATTTAAATTTAGATGTTCAATATAAAGTTGTTTCTTGTGTTAACCATTATTTGGACTTTTACTTTATTTTATTATGTATATGGGTGTTTTGCCTGTATGTATGTTTGTCACATATATGTGGTGCCTGCAGAGTCCAGAAGAGGATTCCCTGTAACTAGAGCCATAGATGAATGTGGGCCACCATGTAGATTTTACAGAACCAGGGTCCTCTGTAAAAGGAACAAATTCTCTTAACAGCTGAGCCATCTTTTCAGACCCCACACATAGCTGTTTCTATGGAGCAACTGAAAACATTTAAATCTTTTTCTTCTTCAGGATGACTTTTATTTCCTGGCCAGCTTTCTTGCCTGTTTTATGGCCAGATACCTTTGTCTGTGCTTCACTCTCTTCCTTTCCCTGGTGCTGTGTCTAAGAAAGTGACTGTCAGTTAGTCTCTGACATTTCTAGGCCCAAAATGGTGGCAGTTTGAGTTACTGCTTCCTCAAAGAATACTCTGAAGGCAGAGGAGAACAAAAACAAAAACAAAAAAACAAAAAACAAAAACAAAATGGAGAATTGCTTAATTAAATCCCAAAGGGGTGGAGGTTCTTTTCAGATCGGGAATGTATAGTCAATCAGTAACAGAGATCATTCTCTTTTGAGGCAAGACGTGTTTGGGAGCCTGGGAGAACACACCCTCCTGCCTTTTCCTATGCAGTATCTGGCTTGACATTGCAGTTTTGTTCATTGGCCTCCTTTCTGCACACAAGTAGCCTTGGCGACCGTTGCCCACTAGTGATGTTTACTATCCTCTCTGGAGAGTTCTGAGCCAGGTGATCTGCCAGCCTCCCTCTAATGACTGTGTTTCATATGCAGGGCGAACACTGTTGGAGAAGCTGTTTAGCCAGCAGGAGAACGGGCCTCCAGAAGAAGCAGAGAAGTTTTGCTCACGGATCATTGCCATGGGTCTTCTACTTCCTTTTAGTGACTGCTTCAGGGAACCGTGTAATCAGAACGCTGGGTCAAGTTCAGCTCCATTTGATGTAAGTAGGAGAATCCACTTCTGTCTGGAGGGTGGACTGCAGTTGGAGTAGCAGCTGTGATGTGTGTCTGCCCAATCACCCTGTAATTTAAAAACAACACGTGATGCAAGCTTCCTCCCCTGGGCCACTCCAGGGAGCAGATTGTCTTTTCTATATTTTTCTTTGGACTAGGGCATTCACTGTAGTTGGCAAACCTCCTTTTTCAAAAACAAAACAAAACAAAGAAACAAAAGAAACCCAGTCTCTTAGTTTTCTAGCCTGCTTTAATCAGGCTAATTAAGATCATTCAGAATTTTTCTTTCTGGTAGAGACTGAACCTATGTAGGCAAATGGTTCTCCCTGAACCATACCTCACACATCAGTCTTTCTGTGCTGGTCACAGAGACATTCCTTCAGAAGCAGTACCAAAGGGCAGATGTACTAGTCCCAGTGGGTCACAGGTTTCCATGGGCACTAGAATGCTATGTGAGTGTTTTCCCAGCTCATTTGTGCACTGAACATTGGCAAGAGGAAACAACTGCATCTGCCCTTACCCGGGACCCCCACTCAGCAAGGGCTAATAGTGAGGAACTCAAAAGGCATGATTGTAAGGCATCATCATGAACATCAGCACTCCCGGACTAGCATCTTCAAGCCAGAGTAGTGTTAACTTCCTCAGGTATGTGGTGCATGCATAGCCTGGTTCTAAGGACGCACCTAAAACTGAGAACTCTCGTGTGTGCGTCTTTCATGAGAAGCTGGGAGGTCTGGGTGGAGCTCTTGTTCAGAGCTCAGGAATTGAGTGATTGAGGACATTGAATTCTGATCACATGGGTAATTAACATTTGTTTCAGTTTTGCCAAACATACCTCCAAAGACAGTGAATGTGAATAGAGGCTGAGGTCAAAAGCTGGTGATGGAGCCAGGTTCATGGCTATGAACCCAGCTCCTGGGAGGCTGATGCAGGAGGATCAAGAGTTTCAGGTTAGCCTGAGCTACACAGTGATGCTATCTTTGTCCCCAGAACAGAAGAGTAATGTCCATGCTTGGCACTTTCTTCTTCCTCCTGTTTACCAATCCTAAACTGGTGATCTTTCCCATCCCGCTTCACTATAAGCAGAAGAAATATCATAAATTATTCTGAGACCTCGGTGTGGACCTGCGAGAAAAATTTCTAGATAACTGCATGACTTGTGAACCTTCGTTTGTTTTGATATTTTTATCTTTTATTTATTTTATTTATTTTTTACACCCCAGATTTTATTACCCTCCTAGTCCACCCTCCGACTGCTTCCCCCACCCTGTCTCTTCGAGGATGGATTTATCTCCCACCCCTCCAGACCTCTAAACCCCCTAGGGCCTCCAGTCTCCTGAGGGTTAGGTGCATCTTCTCTGACTAAACCCAGACCCTGCAGTCCTGTGCTGTATATGTGTTGGGGGCCTCATATCAGCTGGTGTATGCTGCCCAGTTGGTGGTCCAGTGTCTGAGAGATCTCAAGGGTCCAGGTTAATTGAGACTGCCAGTCCTCCTACAGGGTCACCCTCCTCCTCAGCTTCTTCCAGCTTTTCCCTAATTAAACCACAGGGGTCCTAGCTTCTGTCTATTGATTGGGTGCAAATATCTGCATCTTACTCAGCTGCTTGTTGGATCTTTCAGAGGGCAGTCGTGCTAGGGCCCTTTTTTGTGAGCGCTCCATAGCCTCAGTAATAGTGTCAGGCCTTGGAGACTCTCCTTGAGCTGGATCCCACTTTGGGCCTGTCACTGGATCTTCTTTTCCTCAGGCCCCTCTCCATTTCCATCCCTGGAGTTCTTTCAGACAGGAATAATTATGGGTCAGAGTTTTGACTGTGGGATGGCAACCCTATCCCTCACTTGATGCCCTGACCTGCTGGAGGTGGGCTCTACAAGTTTCCCCTCCCTACTGTAGGGCATTTGTTCTAAGGTCCTTCCCTTTGATTCCTGAGAGTCTCTCACCTCCCAGGTCTCTGGTACATTCTAGAGGGACCCCAACCTCCTACCCCCAGAGTTGCCTATTTCTACTCTTTCTGCTGGCCCTCAGGACTTTAGTCCTTTTCCCACACCCAATACCACATCATGTTCCCCTCTTTCCTGCCCCCCCTACCGATCCACCTTCCCTCCCAGGTCTCTTCTTCCCACCTTATGATTGCTTTCTTCTCCAACTCAAGTAGGAGTGAGGTGTCCTCACTTGGGCCCTTCAGCTTATTGACCCTTTTGAGTTCTGTGGTCTGTATCTTGGGTATTCCCATACATTTTTTGGCTAATATCCACTTATTAGTGAGTATGTACTGTGCATGTCCTTTTGGATCTGAGTTACCTCACTCAGGAAGATATTTTCTAGTTCCATCCATTTGACTGAAAAAACTCAGGATGTCCTTATTCCTAATAGCTGAGTAGTATTTTATTGTGTATGAAACACATTTTTTGTATCCATTCTTTTGTCATGGGACATCTGGCTTGTTTCCAGCTTCTGGCTATCATAAACAAGGCCACTATGAACATAGTAGAACGCAGTGCCCCTGTGGCATGATGGGGCAACTTTTGGGCATATTCCCAAGAGAGATATTGCTGGGTCTTCAGGTAGATCTGTTTCCAATTTCCTGAGGAAACTCCAGATTGATTTCCAGAATAGTTGTACTAGTTTGCAATCACACCAGCAATGGAGGACTGTACCTCTTTCTCTACATCCTCTCCAACATGTGTTGTCATCTGTGGTTTTGATCTTAGCTACTCTGATTGGTATAAGGTGGAATCTCAGGGTCATTTTGATTTGCATTTCTCTGATCACTAAGGACTTTTAACATTTCTTTAATTGTTTCTTAGCCATTTGAGATTTCTCTGCTGTGAATTCTTGGTATATTTCTATATCCCATTTTTTAAATTGGGTTTTTGGTTTTTTGGTGGATAGCTTCTTGAGTTCTTTATACATCTTGGATATTAGCCCTCTATTGGATGTGAGGTTAGTGAAGATTTTTTTCCAATCTGTAGGTTCCTGATTTGACTTATTGGCTAGGTCTTTTGCCTTACAGAAGCTTTCCAGTTTCATGAGGTCCCATTTACCAATTTTTGATCTTAGCGAGTGAGCCATTGGAGTTCTCTTTAGGAAATTTCTCCTGTGAAACTTCTTTAAGATCTCTCTCTCTCTCCATCCCTCCTTCCCTCCCCCTATTCCCTCCTTCCTTCCTTACTTCTTTCTTCCTTCCTTTCTTCCTCTCTCCCTTTCTTTCTTTCTTTCTTTCTTTCTTTCTTTCTTTCTTTCTTTCTTTCTTTCTTTCTTTCTTTCTTTCTTTCTTCCTTTCTTCCA
>JADRCD010236460.1:0-20204 GCA_019843815.1 Montemys delectorum | reverse complement strand
ATATATATACATACATGCATATACCACACACAGTCACACACACATATGTATATATACATACATGCATATACCACACACAGTCACACACACATACATATACGTACATGCATATACCACACACACACACACACACACACACACACACAGTTTTTATACATGATTTTCTCCTCCTTCCTTTCCATTCAGTACTTCTCCTAAGTATTTCAAGGTACAAAATTACCTATGCCCAGAAGACCCTGTTCTCTGACACTGCTAACTCACACTGAGTTCAGAGTGGCTGGCCCATCTGATGGACACAAGGTCAGGTCAGAGCCATTGCTTGTATCTGGACAGATTCCACCGAGCAGACTGAGGAAACTCCCTGGATCCAGGTCCGCAGAGGATGCTGTGGGTGAGGGTAACTTCACTTTCAACTTAAAAAGAATAAGTAAAGTGCAGGCCACCCCAAAGGCCAAAGGCTGAAAGTCTATTTCCATGGCAGGAGAGAGACTGCCTCATTCTCTGAAAATGAAGAGCAATGAAAACTTCTTCTGGGACCATCTATTGTCAAATAACAAGGCTCCGAAAAGCCTCATGTTATCCTAAAAGGCATAGATGTTTGAGGAGCCACAGTCCCAAGTCTTACAACAGCTCGTATTGAAAGTCCTCCCACAGTTCCTTTAAAAGCCCTGCCAGGTGGCTTTGAGCTCCACATGAGAGTAAGGACTTGGTTATCCTGTTCCCCTGAGCAAATACTTTGGCAGAGAAGTCATCCTGATAACAAATGATGACTCATTCCTGCACACTGGCCACCTCAAGTCGTAGCTCACCTTTAGTCTTCTTTGATTGACCAGTTCTGTAAGTGTTGCCTGTCTTCATATTTTAAAAGAAAAAAAAAAAAGACTTTTCTTTAGAAAAGCAGACTGGACCTAGCATCCGTGTTATGCCTGAATGATCAGTGCTACTGGGCTTTATTTACAAATAAAATTTTTCTGAACACTTTTGTCTGACCAAATCAAATGATATAAAAGGTAAAAGGCTTTGAATTGGTAAGAGTGGCAATTATTGGTGAAGGGAAACCATTTCAGACATGTTCCAGCTCCCACCCACCCCCATTCCTGTGATCTTTGCTTTCAACGTCATCTTGATTTAAGTGTTTTGCTTTTACTGCATTTATCTCAGAATTGGGACGTGAAATAAATAAACAGTGGTATTTTAAAATAATGTGTTTTTAATCTAGTGTAGTACTCCAATTATGCAGAACTATAATTTGAAATACTTCATATCCAGTCTACATTTTCAAAGGTCACTATTATATTTTATATTTTTTGCCAACATTGATTACACTACAAATGCTAGTGATCTGCTTCACATATTAATTAAATGTTTGGTTTTTTTTTTTTTTAACTTATACACGGAGGCATTTTTAACATGAAGTGGGTAATTTTTCTAAGTGGAAAAAATACCCAACCTAACACATAAAATGGTGTGTTCTTTGCTGTATAGACTTTAAAAAACCAGAATTTCTGCCTCAAAATCTTTCCAAGCTAAGGAAAATTAGATGCTTTTAAAATGTGAGGAATAAATTTAAGCCATGTGCGGTGGCTCCTGCCCGTAACGGGAGACAGCAACAAGCTCAATGCTAGCCTGGACTGATAGTGAATTCCTGGCCAGCCTGAGATGCAGAGTGAGTGTCTGTCTCCAAAACAAAGACAGACAAACAAAACAACCACAAAAAAGAGCAAGTTTGTTTTCTTATTTTTTATTTTGCTTGATGTTTCCATCAATCCGCTCTTCTTAACGATGAGTCAGTTTTTGCTGAAGTTACAATATGAAGGTTTATCACATGAACAAATGGAGAAGAAGAGGAGGAGGAGGGGGAGGAGGAGGAGGAGGAGGAGGAGGAGGAGGAGGAGGTGGAGGAACGTTGGAGAAACTGTATCTCAACACAGGGCGGTAGAGAATCTATACCATGCGGCCTATAAAAATTTATAAAAATTATTTAATGATACAGAAAATGTTTGCTGCTTTACATAAAAAATCATATTCAATATTACATACAAAGAATAAGAAAAATTAGTGTCTGAAAAATTATATGTGTAAATATGTATAAAACATACTGAAAAGCTATTCATACCACATTAACAGTGGTTCTCTTTATGTCAGTTAGATAGGTTTTAAATCATGAATTTTTAGATTTGAAGGGCTGTTGAGATCACTTGATTCAGATGCTCATTAATTCACTAGGTAATATATTCCATTTATAGACTCATCCAAATATTTGGGAGTTCTTCCTTAAATGAAACTTACCTGCCTCTTCTGGTTTTGACTAGTTGCTCCAAGCTTGCCCCTGGGAGACAGGAGTAATCTCTAATTTCTTATACAGCCAGACCTTCATGTCTTTGAATTCTAAAGCTATAAACTCAACCAAACTCAGATCAAAATCTTTTTAAAAAAAAAAAAATAACCATACTGAACATGTACAGACCTTTGCCACTATTCCCGAAACACTGTGACAAACAGTATGACACCATTTGTATAGCGTAGCATTCACATTGCATTAGCTGCAACAATTAATCTAGAGATGAGGACATACATAGCAGAATGTGTGTGAGTTATACGTAAATACTGTCATGCTGTGAAATGGATTGGGGCAAACAGACATTGCTTCTATTACTTAAAGAAAATGCCTCGTTTTTCTTAAATCTTCTTTTCCTCACTGTGACTCCTTCTTCTCTCTCTTGACTCCTTCCATGGTCCCACCACACTTTCTGGAGATCCTAGAGGGGTCTGAATCCCTGTAAACCAGCAGTTCCCAACCTGTGGTTTACGACCCTTTGGGGTTGCATTTCAAATACCCTGCATATCAGATAGCTCATAACAGTAGCAAAATTATAGTTATGAAGTAACAACAAAAATAATTTTACCGTTGGGGTCATCACAACATGACATCATAACATGAGGGACTGTATTAAAGGGTGGCTCCATTAGGAAGTCTGAGAAGCACTGTTATAAATGGGGTCATGCAGTGCAGACCCTGCCCTAAACTGGCTCAAATCCCAGGTAACCATTTCCTCCTTCGGTCTTTATACAGTGGAGGTGAAACTTGAAATCAAGTAAAAGTCCCCTAGAACCTTTACACGGGAGCCACTGCTTAGAGCCTTCTACCCCCATCTGAGTTTCTTCTATTAATTCTTAGACTGCAGCACAGGATCTATAACAGTCCGTGATTCCACATCTGGCCTTTATATTAATTCTTACTAAGCCACATCATGTTATTTCACCTTGTCCTCCAGCCTGTGTCAAGCTCATTTTGAACCTCAACCCTATTCAGCAATATGCCGCATCTACTGTTTTCTTTCTCGCCTTGATCAATAAGGCTTCTCTACGCGTACTCATCTAAGGAAACCATTTCAAAATCAAGAATTAGAAATTGGTCTTTTCTCCCTGATGTCCCAAACCTGTATTTTTACAGAAGACTTTATCATGGATCTCAAAACTCATTCCCAGCTCTGTGAGGTGAGCATGAAGGGAGAGGGGAGGGAAGGAAGTCAAGTCTCTATGCTGGAACTCCAGCATGTGTTGTAGGTAGGCGTATGAGGAAGGCTAAGGGGAGAAGACAAAACAGAAACAGAGGGGACACAAACAGAGGGGACACAAACAGAGGGGACCCTTTGTTTCGAAAAGAAAGGGGGACTGAGAAAAGGAAAACGCCTCTTGGCATCGGTCAGTGACTCCATGGAACTGAGAAGCCGGAAGTCAGCGGAGTGGCAAGAAGCTGGTTTCCGCTTATGGACCTCTGTAAATGTTACTCGTGCATGACGCACTTCCTTGGAATGTGGCTTCCAGAAAAATCCAGGACAAAAGACTGGAGTTCCTGAGGAAACGGGGCAGCTAGGTGTTTTGAAGACCATACCTGTTATCATTAGTGTTGTATGCAGGCCTCAGGCTCCACATCTACGATCTACGGAAGTTTAACTGGTGACAGTAGCATCAGCCTCACTTCAGTGGTTTTGACATGATGAATTGATGCACTGTTCAAGATTGCTTACAACTTGTTATACTTTTCAATCTAAACAATGGCCCATAGAATGGGTCTTTCCAGAACGTCGGTCTTGCTCAATTATTTTTCCATTTATCACAAAGTGAACCTGCTTTTCCCACGTTCCTCAGACATCATTGTATCCATTGCACATGCGCTGAGCTTCTACATGCCCCGTGCTATTCAGGGAACACCACTGTAGTCTAACATAATGGCATGGTTCCTATAGATTTCTATTCTGGAACTGAGTTCTGTGCTAGTCATTTAACATGCAGCGGGAATCGTGCTTCCTGAAGATACTCAGCTTGTAGAACTGGCCTTGAAATAATAATGCTTGATAGGCGTTACCACAGAAGGCTCTGGGTGTTAGTGCATCTCCACCATAGCCTCTCCTTCTGTGCCTTTGGGCTCATCTCTTCCTGTGGCTCTTACTCTATCCGCTTACTCTTTTTCCTAAATTTGCATTAGTTCCCCTTCAGGTTTCCTGCTTATACTCACTCTTCTCCATCGAAATTTAAAATAATATAAATGAAACAGAATGAATTAAGTTACAATTTTAAAAAAAATCAATATCTCCTCCAAACTCTATCAAGATAGCTGGGCCCTCCTAATGATGGCCTTGGCCAATGGAGTCTGCTCATCACCTTTACCCTCCATTGCATGGCTGCACATTCTCTGTGAATGAAGTTAAGTGTCATTTGTGCATTCTGGCTTCTCCAATCATTACATCCTTCTCTTTGGAGGGCTATTCTTTTTATCTGTCGTTTGGTTAGTGTGTATTGACCATGCGCCCACCACACACTTGGATAGATGCTGAGACCACAAACATTGAAAGCTTTCAGACCATGCCTTCATGGATGGTACAAAGATCAGCAAGGAAACAAAAAGAAACATTTTTAAAAAACAGTTTGTCAATAGGAAGGTATCAAAACCACACAGTATGACCAGGGAAGCACACATGAACTGGTTTGGTTAGGAGGAGGTGGGTTGGAAGCATGGGAGTCTGAAGATGGAGTGCTTAGAAAGGCAGGAGGTGGTCAGTTAAAGTGTTGGGCAGTGTGATGTGGGTCATGGGAAGCCACTGAAAAAGTCTGAGCCATTTAGATTGGATTTCCATGTTAGGAAGAATATTCTGGTGGGATAGTGAGGAAGGGGATAGTTAAGTTGGTGCTCAGAAGGTAGATGACCAGAAGGAAGCAACTAAATAATCCAAATAAAGGCAAAGATGGTAATGTGCCTGAGTTATATAGATGGTGATAGGTACAAAGAAGGCCCAACAAATTTAAGTAATGTTTAGGAAATAAAAATATATTAAAAAATGAACCAGTTTTTTTTAAAAGGTGGAACTAAGGGGAGGAGAAACTGAATCATAAAATACAGCAGAAAGGCTGACCATAGAAAAGACACAGGATACCCTGCTTTCCTCCTTCCTGTGTGACTGGTTCTCATTCTTGGGCCCCCAGGGATGAAGCTGAGAGGACTTCTCTGTGCTGTCCCTGCATGATGTCCTACAATCTCCTGCATTCAGCAGTCAAGAAAGGTTACAAGCTCCAGATCTACATAAATGACCTGGACTTTGTCTCAAACTCCAGCACCAATTTTCAGCAAGTGCCCCATATCTCTTCTTGAAGGCTATCTGAATACCACTAGGTAGGAATCATGATCCTTGCTGTTCATTTGTTTCTTATTCTTTGTTTCTTAATCTGTTGGGGAAGAGCATTGCTATTCCAGGCGTATGTTCTGCATGCTTGCTATTGGAGCTGGATGCTTTGCATGCCTTGACCTTGGTACCATCAGCAGTTAGCTATTCATCAAATTATTGAGCAACTAAAATCTGTCTTAAACTGTATTCTTGGGTTAGGATGGTGACTTAAAGTTATTTTTTCACAGACGACTTCATTTCAATGAGAAACCACTAGACATGTTATATGAGGTAAGCATAACAATGTAAAATAAACAGATTAAAGACTGTAACTGCTTTTCTTACTCAGCTGAGTACTAAGTCATTCAGTCTTTGCCTCTGTCTCTTTCAGTTTGTCTCTGTCTCTGTCCTGTCTCTCTCTGTCTCTCTGTCTGTCTGTCTGTCTCGGACATTGTCTTACTACATAACCCAGGCAGACCTCAAATTTTATCATCCTACCATAACCTCTTAATTGATAGGATACATATACACATCAATATACCTAGCTCCTTTCCCTTTGATTTTTTTAATTTATATTTTTGTGGGGGTGTGTGGGGGGGTGGCTAGGGGTGGGTATATGAGTGTTCTCCTGTGTGCGGGTACACAGCTGAGCTTGTACATGTGGATTCTCATGTGTGGGGGCCCAACATTGATATTGGGAATCTTTCTTCAGTACTTTTCAGAGCTCTTGGATGTGGCTAGTCTTACTAGCAAAGATCCTGCAAAGGCTAGGATGCCTGGAGTTTTCATGGGTTCTGAAGATTCAAATTCTAGTCCTCTAGCTTGCTTAGAAAGCACTTAACTGCTGAGCAACCTCCCCATTAATCATCTCTACGTGTTGGGGGATTCTTGTTCTTCTAGGCACTTCACAGGTTGTTTTAATCTGGGCTTATCCCATTGTACTAAGGACAAGTCAGAAATAATCCTCCATTCTATGTTTGGTACACTTAATTGAACTTATTTCTGTCTCCTTTACCCATCTGCCCCACCCTCTAGTGGAATTCATTCCATTCTTGTGTAAAATTGTCATATTACACTTCACTAGTGATTAAGAGCATGTGGTATTTGTCTTTCTGAGTCTGGCTTACTTCACTTAACATAAGGACATCCAGATCTATCCATGTCTGTGAGTATGACAGCACTTTGTTAATTTCTATGGCTGAATAAAATAGGTCATGTTTTCTTTGTATTTTCATCTTCTGAAGGGCTTCTGCAGTGAGCACGGGAGTGCATAGACCTTTTTAGTAAAATTATCTCATCACCTTTGGACTTAAAGGAATGTTGGCTTACACAATAGCTTCAGTTTGGGAGGGGAGATACCTCTGTATTGATCTCCATCATGATCATTCTAATTTATTTTCCCACCAGCAGTTGAATAAGGGTCCTAGTTTCTCTGCATCTTCACTGGTTGTTGTTATTTTTGTCCTTGAGAAGACAGCCATTCTAATAAAAGTAGGGTGACATCTCATTACGGTCTGATTTACATCCCACTGAAGATTAGCATGAAGATCCCAACTGAGCATGGCATGACACTGAGGATCAGTTATTAAAGATATTGGCTTTCCATACTGCCTCAGCCTCCCAAGCTGGTCCATGTTTATATTACAGTCAAAAACCACCAAAGAACAAGAAGAAGGGGATGGGAGGAGGAAGGGGAGGGGAGGAAAGGAGAAGATGGAGAGGAAAAGAAGGAGGAGGAGGAGGGGAAGCAGCATCAGTCTTTATATTATTTGTGTTTCCATTATATGGCTATAGTGTCTGGCATTAATTAATTAAGTATTCAACAAACATCTATTGAGTGCCTATTATGTGCCGGACTTATTCTAGATGTTGGTAATTCCAAGAACAATGAAGTCAGTGGAAGGAAAGAAACAAAAAAGATACTGGCTTATCTTCACTGTGTGCTCTTTGTGTCTTTGTAGGAAAGTGGTTAGTACTTCAAGGTAAGATGGCAGATAATGAATGGCTGGCTCCATCTGTGTGGAACAGTCAAAGGGAGAATAATTACAAGTAGAGTTTATCTCAAAGAAAGAAATAGAAGGAACTCATTAGAAATCCATGTAAGAAACTAAAGGCTACCAAAAAAGAGCAACAGGGCGCAAGGACTCCTGAGGCAAGGAAGAGACAGCAGAGGAAAGCTACTTCTAAATGGTAAGCTGACAACATCCTGGTTAATGCTGAGCTCTCAAAGGTCACCTACAGAGGACTCTGGTTAAATTCAGTGGGACTCAAAACAAAACAAAAATGTCATGAATGAGGGCAAGGAACTTGTCAAGAGGTGCGGGGAGAAAGTGAGAATAGGTGGAAGTTAACAGTAATCAGAATGGATGTGAAACTGTCAAAAATTAATTCAATAAAAGATTTCTTTTGAAGGACAGCTTACCTTCAGGACAAATGCGCAGCCCTCTCAAGTCCCAATAGAATTGTGGGTTTGGGTAAAATAGTGGTTTCTCCATTGGATGGCTCAGTGGCAGAGGGAAATCCCATTTTGTCAAACTTTGTGATGGAAAGCAAAAGCCGTTTTACAAGTGACTCTATTGTTAAAAAAGAAGTGCTAGCTTGGGGACTGGGAACAGAGAACAAACGACCACAGGTCAAGAGTCCTGAGTTTGGCTTGCCATGGCCCCTAGGTAATGGGAGGCCCTGAAATGCAGTTGTGGTTGGTATGAGGGATGAAAACTAACAGGCAATGTCTAAGGGTTCAGAGCAAGAGATTGAGCTCAAGCTGAGAAATTCACAGAGAGATAGGCCTGCTGTCCATAGCTGGTGGTCAGGAGCACATCTCATCCACCAGAATAGCCTGTAATTTGACAGCTGTGAGTCATGGATAGATGAAATTCGGTAGCCAGCTCTCCATCCTTCAGTGCTTTAGTGCCTGAGAGTGCTGAGGTTCCAAGGGTGTACTTGATACTCAGTGCAAAATCCCTCCAGCAGGGTGATTGAATTGTAAAGACCATCCTCTGGTTACATTGTCCTGGGAGCTATCATTGCTTTCTACTCTCCCACTTCACTGAGGAGACAGCCCTTTGTCGCAGCTAAAAAGTTGGCTGGCCCAGGGATGTGATCCGGGAAGTCTCTGAAGTTGACAGAATTGATACAGTCTATAGAAGGCAGAGTATGTCCTATAGAGGCTCCCGATGGGGAGAGCGCTGGTAGACATCAGATACTTGCCCCACATGGACTCAGTCACAGCAAAATCATATGATAGCTCCTCTGACCCCTCCATGCATTCACATAACTAGCAGTAGCTCCACATCTATTCATGTAAGTAACCATTTCCAATTCTTGAAGATCCAGGAGGAACTACTCCAACACTCACTTTTTTCCTTTCTTCTTCCCACACACTTACTTTCCCCTATATATATTTAGCATGTTTTTAATGTCATTCTGTTAAAATTTTTGTGTTTTCATTTGTTACTCTTCTTTCTATATTTATCTATTTCTGCTTATACATTTTCTTTCCACTTGGAGGTGATATTTTTCCTTACTTTCTTTTTCTTTCTCCCTATGCCTTGTTTCCTCTTTTCCTCCTCTCTCTACAATTAGCAGCATTTTGACTTTATCTAGTTTTTAAAAAATCTTGTTTTAATACTTAAACTATCCCTTCTTGCATTTATCTATTTTTGCTTTGTAATTTTCTCATTATTGGAAAGTAATTTTGCTTTGGGTTTTTTCTCTCCATTCCTTTTGATTGTTTCCTATTCTCTTGCTTTCTCCCCCATAACATTCTTTTCCACTTCCCTTCTTTCTCCATTTATTTAATCTTGCACCCCCTCTGCTTCTCCTCTCCCCTTGTCCCTTTCCTTTAACTCAATCATTTACTCCTTTTACTCATGCTTGAAGCAAATTTTAACTTTAGAGAATATTCTCGAGTAGTTTTGCCATTTCAGTTTTATGGTTCTGGATGACATACTAGTGGCCATAACTGATCTCGTATACTTCTGCATTTTCTGTGGTTTAATGTTGTCACTCTTAGAGTTTGTTTCTTCTTTGCTTTTGGGATGTGTAGATTGAACTTTCAAGAGGAGACTGTTCAATATAACCACCACCCCCCACACACACACAACAAACTATTGTTGTGATGAAACACCACAACCCAAAGTAAGTTGAGGAGAAAAGGGTTTGTTTATTTGGCTTCCATATGACTATTCACCATTGAAGGAAGTTGGGACAGGAACTCTAGTAGGACAGAGAGCTGGAAGCAGGTTCTGATACAGAGGCCATGGAGAAGTGCTGCGTATTGGCTTTCACCTACAGCTTTCTCAGCCTGCTTTCTATGGAACTTAGGAACATCAACACTGGGTAGTCCCCATCCCACACTAGGCTTGGCCCTCTAACAACAATCCATAATTAAGAAAATGCCCTAGAGTCTTGCCTACAGCTTGATCTTATGGAGGCATTTTCTCAATTGAGGCTCCCTCCTCTTTAGTGACAGTAGCTTGTGTCAAGTTGATATAAAAGTAGCCAGCACAGAGACATTCAAATGTAGATGTATAAATCACAACACAGAAATGTAAACAAAATGAAAACTCAAGCTAACAATTTTCCAAAAAAAAAAAAAAACATAGTTTTTAAACTACTAAACTCAAAAGATAAGATGTGAGATGAGCATTCAAAGATTTTCTGATTTAAAAAAATCAGTTAACTAAAGGAAGACACAAAGAAATGGATGGATTCAATTCAGAATCTAGCAGGGAAAATCAGCAACATAGAGAACAAAATCACTAAAATGGATGATAATATTAGCAATATAAATAAAAAATTAACCAAGGAAATTGAGATTTTTGAGAAAAAAATCATACTCAATAAGTAGAAATATTAGAACGTGTGATGGTTTGAAAGATAATGGCCCCCATAGACCCACAGGGAATGTCACTATCAGGAGGTGTGGCTTTGTTGGAGAAGGTGTGTGACTAGGAATCTTTGAAGTATCAGAAGCTAAGCCAGCTGTCCTCCTGCTCCCCCTGGATCAAGATGCAGAACTCTCAGCCTCTTCTCCAGCACCATGCCTACCTGCTCACCACCATATTTCACCATGACGAAAATGGACTAAACCTCTGAACTGTAAGCTAGCCCCAATTAAATGTTCTCATTTATAAGTGTTACAGTGGTCATGGTGTCTCTTCACAGCAAGAAAACTCTACCTAAGACAGAAATTAATCAAGATTTAACAATTAAATGAATCAGACAACAAAATCCAGTGAAGAGCATTAAAATCAACCAAATGACCACGTGGAAGAAATATGATAACAGTATCCAAGAACTCTGGTAAATAGTCAAGAGACCAAACCTAAAGAATCCACAGGATGGAAGAGGAGCTGAGATTAGACACAGAAAGAATTTATTTAATAAAATTATAAGAGAAAATTATCCAGTCTATAAAAAGAGATAGATATGTAAATATGAATCACTTAAAGCTCCAAAGTACACATGACCAGATAAGTTATATATAGATTTCAAAAAGCATAAAGCAAAGTAACAATATTAAAGGCTGAAAGAAAAATGTCAACATATCTACAAAGGGAGAAATATCAGGAAAACATCAGATTCTTTATCAGTAAATAATGAAGGAAACAAGAAATTTCAAGTTCTGAAAGCAAGTAACTGCCAACCAAGAGTGCTATATCCAGCAAAATCGTCTAAGATTGCTGTTGAAATAAGGAAAGGTCAAGACAAGCACAAACTAAGATAGTTCATGACCACCAAGATAGCATGGCAGAAGGCACTTAGAGAAATGATATATATATACTCAGAATAAATAAGAGTCTCAATCATGAAACCATAGGAAAGTAAAATTGTATAACAAAAGTTAAATGAAGAAAACAAAGTAGAAATTCTTTGTATCCAATGCAATAAATCATGAAACCCCTGATACATGTTGAAATCAATGAGGAAGAAAGTAAAGAATAAGCATAAATCCATAACCATAAATAAGCATAAGAAAAAATGACAGTTACAGGAATGAGTAAATATCTCTCAGTAATAGGATTAAATATAAATGGCCCCAATTCACCAATAAAGAGGTACAGATTTAAAAAATAATCTCATTGACTCTTATTTCTAAGAAACATAGTTCACTGGTAAAGAATCTTACATACTGAGAGCAAAAGGGTGGAAAAACATCAGTCAAGGATAAAATTGGAAATGAAAATGTTACTATAGATTCCAGTGCATTTCAAAGAATCATTAGGGGCTACTTTAAAAAATTATATTCCACACAACTAGAAAATTTACAAGAAATGGATGACATGCTGTATCTTGGGCAGTTTTATGCCAACTTCGATACATCAGATTTGTCTAGGAAGAACATCAACTGAGAAAATGTCTCCACAAGCAGGTCTGTGGGGCATTTCTTGATTAATGATTGATATGGGAGGGCCTATCCTACTGGGGATGGTGCCATTCCTGGGCAGGTAGTACTGAGTTAGGTTAAAAAAAAAAATCTGACATAGTCATAAGGATCAAGCCAGGAAGCGGCATTCCTCCATAGCTTTCTGCTTCAGTTCCTGCCTTTTGCTTCTTATTTTGAGTTCCTGCCATGACTTCATTCAATGATGAACTGTGATTTGGAAGTGTAAGTCAAATAAGCTCTTTCCTCTCCAAGCTGCTTTTTGACCAGGGTCTTTAACACAGCGATAGAAAAGTAACATATCCCGGAAACACAAGATCTATCCTAATTAAATCAGGGAGATATAAACAACCTTGAAAATCTATATCAATAAAATTGAAGCACTAGTAAAAAGTGTGTCAAAGTAGAAAACTATCAAACATTTAGAGAATAACTAATATCAGTGTTCCTAAGGGAAGGATCATTACTGACCTTGCTTATGAAGTCAGCAATATCCTGATTTCAAGCCAGGAAAAGAACACGAGGAGAAACAAAGAAATTAAAAGTAGAGACCAAGTTCTCTTGGTTCCCTGATGAGCATATATGCAAGAATTGTTCATAAAATTCTTACAAACCAATCTAAGAACACATTTGGAATATCATATACCTTAACCAAGTTTATTTCATTCCAGTGATGCAAAATTAGTTCAATATGTACAAATCAATACGTGTAATTCAGCACATAAGTAGACATATGTCCAGGAATCACAAGCATTTCATTTGATGCAGAAAAGGCCCTTGGAAGAGTATAATATGTTTTCATAATAAAAGCCCTGAAGGAGTCTGGAGGAGACGAAACATACATCAACATCATGATGCCCTTACATCACAAACCTACAGCCGGCATCATGATGCCCTTACATCACAAACCTACAGCCAGCAGTGTACCACTGGGGGAAAGGGGATTTTAGAATAATTTTAGAATTGTTACACTTATATTCATGGTGTGTAAGGCTGTTTCCTTTTTACTGTAGCTTCATCTGGTTTGGGCATTACAGAACAGCTGGCTTCTTAAAAAGAGTTTGAAAGACTTCCACTTTGATTTGTTTAGTAATTAAAAAAATAATTGGGACTAATTTTTATTAAAACATTTTATAAAATTCATCAGTAAAGCCATCGGATACAGAACTTCCATAGGACAAAAGATTTGTAATTATTGCTTCAAGTTTATGACTCATTATTAGTTTCCTTATATTTAAATTCTCTGCTTATTTTCTATTAGGTTATATGATTCCAGAAAATTATCCACTCCTAAGACAGATTTTTTTTAAGTTTTTTTTTAAACTTTTATTGCATTATGATGAGAAAAGTTACATGATTTTAATTTATCTGAATTTGTTAACATTTAAAAACATATTTTAAGTAAATAGAATTAAATCACATTCTTGTTTCCCTTTTGTACCCCCACTCCTCCCATAGACCCCCTTCAATACCTACAATATCTTTTTTCGTCATATTCCTTAAAATTTATAAAATATAACAATAAAAATGAGTATTATAAAAATTGTTTGATATAAAACAATAATCAATTTAACAGTCTTATGTAGACGCTCAACTACAGGAATAGTGAAAAAACATTTTTCTCAATATAAATTTTAAATAACTCCAAACATATTAACTATATACTTCAAAATAATACATCACTACTAGTATGTATATGATGTATATATGATAGTACATGGAGATATGTGTGTGTGTTCAGAGGACAACTTTCAGAATTTGGTTTTCTCCCTCTACTGTATGCTCCTTGAATGAAACTCACGTCATTAAGTTTGCACAGCATCTAAATATGTCTGCCTTAAGTATTATGAGGCTGAATCGATGGCAATCAATTTCCTTAGTTTATCTTTATCTGAGAAAGACAATTTCCCTTTCAATTTTTAAGAATAATTTTGCTGGGCATAATATGTTTTTATTTAACCTGCAGAGTGACACTTGTGTGTTAGAGTACACATACATAGAAGACAAAATGTGTATCAGATTTCTTGAAGATGAAATTACAAGCATTTGAGGGATACCCAACTTGTTACATGGTGCAGAACTTTAAAATACGGCCATCATGATGTATGTAGAAAGTACCCTTAATCAATGAGAAATCTTGTCAGCCCCCATATATACTTTTTTGTTTGTTGATTGGTTGGTTAGTTTGTGTGGTGTTGTTGGTCTTGCTTTTATTTTTGTTTCTTCATCAAGATCTGCTGTATGTCTAATAAGCTTTCTCTTGACACTTCTCTTAAAACTTCCTATTTTTAGGGACTTCAACTTAAACTCTTGACATTTTAACTATTATATGACTTGTTTAAGGATTATTTGGGTCTAATTGGAGGCTTTTGAAATGCTTTAATTCACCTCCCCCAGTCTCTGAAGATTTCAACACTGTCAGATTGTTATTACTTATCATGAATTTTCATAGTATAAACAATTGCCTGCTAAACTATATTCTAAATTTTTATAAACTTTATTTGTGTTTCTTATAAAATTTTATTTTTATTTTTCCTTGTTATTTTTGCCTTACTGAATCTATTCAACTAGTTATATTTCTTTAAGAAGAAAAATATAACAGAGAGCTTCCATAACAACTAAGGTTCAGAAATTCTTTCTTCTTGCTTTTCTAGTTTTAATAGAAGTTCTCTATTATATTTTTCATCTTAAAGGTTTTATTATTATTTTATTAATTTATGTGTGTTTGTGTTTTGCCTGAATGTGCATCTGTGCACCATATGTATGCACTGCCTGAAGAGACCAGGAGAGGGTATATGATTCTCCTGGAACTGGAGTTATAAATAGTTATGAGCCACCACATGGATGCTGGGAATTGATCTTGGACTTTCTTGAAGAACATCAAGTATGCTTAAACAATAAAAGATCTCCCCAGCTCCCTATTATGTTTTTATTTCATTGACTGAAATATTTTAGTTTCAAGACATCACATTGTATTTTTATTCCTTTCTCTCTTTTTTTTTGTAATTTCTCTTTGGTGAGTTTTTCATTATTTTTATTTCCTTTTGTTATCTTTCTACATTCTCTTGCATCTCACTTCATTTCCTTTCAGCCACTATTTTTAAATTATTTTTCTCAGGCATTTTATAGGCCACCTTCAATTTCCTATTTCTGAAGAGTTACTGTACTTCTGAGGTCTGTCTTTAAGCTTCATAAGATTGATCCCCGATGCCACTGGTCCTTTTAGAGATAATTGCTACATCATGATTGTATAAGGTGTGGAAAGGGGTGTCCTTAGATCCCTTAAAGCAAGCACAGTTGCTACCCAGGTTTTGGCACCAGCAACCACAGTTCTGGCAACACAGAATATAAAGAAACGTTCTCCAGGACTTTTAGGATAAATTCGGGAGATGTTGGAGCATTTGACACCATCAGACATTTCTTGCAGCACATATGATAAGTACTTTTCTCAGATCCTGCCAGAGGAACATACCTGGTTCTGCAGTTTGTGGCACTATAAATATTGAATTTAATATGTTTAGACACAAAGTATATCTTCTGTCATTTCTATGGGGATATTGACATTGGTTCCAGGGGTTACAGAGTGGCTAGCTTTTCCCACTGAGGTAGGGAATCCAGATGATTACTTCTCCTTGTCTCAGGGAACAAATAAAAGTGGCTTTAGGATGTTAGGCATCAACAGCTGTGGTCTCAAGTCTATGTTTTTCTAAGATGTTAGCTAGGTTATTCATAGCATCTGTTGGTAGGTGGCATTTTGTCTAATAGAAATGGCATCTATACTTCTTTTGATATAGAAGCTGGTGAAGCTTTTAGTTTTAGTAGATGTGGTCTTGAAACTGCAGCGCATGGGTAAGAGTATCCCACATATCGGGGTGTAGAAGGATCTGGCAATGATGAGTCATGTGGCATAGGTAGTAACTATCCTGAGCATGAAGGCTATGGATAGGCTCCTTCCCTAGTTCCAGGGAAAAGGTCGAGTGGTATCAAGACTTTTGTATCAGCAGACACAGTCCCTAGCCCATCACTTAGGAAGGAGAACTTCCCTATGTCACCCCAGTAGAATGCAGATGTTGATCAGCGAAAGCCACTGAAAAATCCTGCCAGGGTGATTACAGTTTCAGTGGCTTGAGCTGGGAAGAAGTCTTTGACTAGATACTGACAGGTGAATACAGGGGTTGGTGAGGCCTGGAGCCAATCTAAACCCATGATCCTGGAACTGTGAAGCCAACCAAAGGCTTTTCTAGTTCTAGATGTATAAGCCTGGTATGACTGACATCTTCCAACATGTGGCTCCAGTCTCAAAGCAATGAACATCACTAGGGAGGTTAGAGAGGACTTGGTTGAGTTAGTAATATTCAAAATGTTGTGAGAGATGCATTAGATAGTTATGTTTATGTTTCTGAAAGTATGTGCCTGATAATACCAGAAGGTATCATTTTCTGGGAGCTTAGATCATTGGTAGAGGAATCTGAGGCTAAGAAAGTAGACACTGGGTATTCTATGAAAAGTTCAAAGGGTTGAATTGAGGAATTAATATTGAATTCATCAGATAATGGAAGTTTATTGTTTTGTTTGATCTTTGGAACATAATGGCATTTTCATTTGTTTGTTTATAAAATATTGCTTTTTCTTGACATAGACATTGACAATTCAGTAAGAATTTACTGTACAAGACATATGTTTGGTCAATACTTTGTGATATGAAAGTGAGGCAAACTTCTATGAAGGATAATAGTATTTGCATCCACAATATTGTGCTTTTGAGCACTGGAATAGTTGGGACTTCCTTTTATTCTAAATTTGATCAAAAACTGCAATAAACCAATTATCAATGTTTTTATTAACTTAGATGAAAAAACAAAGGGAAATATCCTTTACCATTTATCAAAAATCAGTAAATTATCAGATTCTATAAGGCATAACAAATTCAAAGACAATATTTGATACAGTATCTTAGTGAATTTCTGAATGATAATCCTACAAATATGGGGTCTCTCAAGTACACGCTATCTGTTTCTAGAATGAGATGATGGATCCTTAAAATGTGGTTATGTTTCTAAACAAAATAATTGAATTATTGAATTTAAATTTTATATCAAGTTACAAAAGCAAATTTTCATTTGAAGAGTTTTAAAAGACAAATACACCCATTGACATAACCAAATAGAGAATTATGTGTACTGTTTGATGATTTATCTTAAAAACTAACATTCTGGATTAGCTTTTGAACTGTTCTATTAATAGGCAATCTAGTCCAAGTACTAGACTGGTAATCTATACTAACTTATGAGTAGATTTGAAACCCAGTAAGATTTCAACTTTGGCCAACCTTCCCAGAGAACATGAAGAAAGGTTCCCATGGTTTCAGAGAATCAATAGTGCCCTCTAAAGGAAATTCACATAACATACATTCAGTATCTAGGTTTAAGTCAGCCACAATGCAGCTTAGTTGGAATTTATGACATGGATTAAAAATTATGAAAGGAATTCAAGGTAACTTATCATGGATATCAAGGAGCTGTCAATACCAATCTTGGATCCCATGGTAGAGTCATTTTAGCTATACTTGTTTCTGTTCACTATGAACTACCTCATCTTTGTGGAAAGTTCCCAGAGAGGGGGAAAACTGGTTTCTAAGTGGAAAATTAGACATCCTGATTGATGAGCCATAGGGAACAGCAGGTCTTCATACACGTCTTGGGAAAATGTGCTTCCTAAAAGAGCAAATGTGTAGTATCAAATGCTGAGAAAGCCTTGTAAGTGTTTGCTCAGGAATAACTGAACAACTGTGTCCTGGGGAAATAGTCAAACAGACTGAACTAGAAGGAGGCCAGTACAAGACTGTGACTAAACACGAGAAAATTGAAAGATGCAGTGTTGCGAAACATTTATGAGCTTGCTCCTCTCTCTAATGTTGTGTTTATTCTGGTATTTTCTCCATTTGGCATGATATACAGAATTTTAAATACTATTTGAACTTGCTTGATCATGTTGTAAGAAATAGGAGGTAAAACTTTCCAGGGTGGGTGCTTGAGAGTAGTAATGCTTTAGAAATATGCGTCAATGAATGCGAGTAAGTTATAACGTCAATGAACACGGGTAAGTCGTACATCAGTGAACTCGGATACGTGTTAGTGCTAGAAATAAATGACTGCAGCAGTTAGTGTCAAAGTGAGATGGAAAGGGATGGAAGTCATTTGTTTCTTCTCTATCAAGCCCACACATATAGAACATTGTGAACATTCTTAAGGCTTTTCCTTGGAGTTGAAGTTCAGTGTCTTGGAAGATGGCTCAGATGGCATTTGATGCTTACACACGAGAACCCAAGTTTATATTCCCAGAGTTCATGAAGAGCTGTGAACCCTAGTATACATCTGTAATCCCAATACTCCTGCATGACATGGGAGATGGAGACACAGGAGAAGTCCTGGAAGCTCACAGCCCAGCTAGCCTGCATATACATATGCAAAATTTAAAAAAATACTTAAACAAGGGGAAAGATGAGCACTAATACACCATGGCACGCATGAATCTGCATTTGCTCACACAAACATGCACACACATAGACAGACACGTGCACATAGACAAGATACTTAAAAATCATCTAGACTTATTAGGCAATTAATTGAAAGAAGACGTTAGGCCGGCACCTGGCCCACACACCTCTGCTGTGCTCAGCATGTTTCTCTGCACAGTTCCTTATGAGGTCAAAGAGCAACTCATAACAGCTGAGTTAAAAAAAAAAAATCTCCACCTGGAGCCCAAGTAGGATTACGTAGGAAGATTCATTTTCCAGTTCTCATCTTCTTACTGATTGTAGGAATGTTAAAATCATGCAGTGCTATCTTAGGTTAAATATTAATGGAAACAAAAAAAAATCTTGTTCCCCAGATTTGAGAACAATCAAGGTTATAAGGCATGTTTCAACAGGAGCAGCTGCTGTTGGTAAAGCAAGCTAGTCACCGCATCACATTAATTAGATGCGATACATTCTGAAGAAATCTGAGAATTAAGGCAAAGAGTCATTTTTAGCAGCCTCCTCAAAATAAGACCAAAACGAGAAGGTGTGTCACCAGAGCAGCAGAGATGGGGGCTCTGCTGATAGCAGGGGGGGCTCTGCTGATAGCGGGGGGGGGGGGGGGCCCTGCTGTTAGCAGGGGGCTCTGATACTCCCACAGACTTGTCA
This sequence comes from Montemys delectorum, assembly GCA_019843815.1. Lineage (NCBI taxonomy): Eukaryota > Metazoa > Chordata > Mammalia > Rodentia > Muridae > Montemys > Montemys delectorum. The sequence goes on along the minus strand of JADRCD010236460.1, from coordinate 967 downwards.
ATCGCAAAGCCTCCAAGGATGCATCTTGAAAATCACAAGCTAGGATTAAAGGAGACTTTAAATGTCTGCTTGGGGTTTTCTTCCATGTGTCCATACAAAAGAGAGATCCCAGACAGCACATACTCTTAAATCTCTAGGGTGGCATGTGACACTAACCCCCTCCTGTCATCTAGACTTTTTAAGTAAGAGGCTGCTTGAAATAAATGCCAAAGATACACTTCTGAGGAGTCTGCCACCACTGTAACCAGTCACTTAGCTACTTGGGAAGGGATTGTAATGGACCTCGGTTCTCCCCATGAGTAGTGGGACATAGGCATCCTTCTGTTAGCATTGGAGTTATGGAGCCTGTACTTAAATGAACATAAATCTCTTCCTGAACCAAAGTCCTGCTCAGGAAAAAAAATGGGTCTTGTTGGACTTTGCAATCACACAGGACTCTAGATGAGTACACAAGCAAATAGCCTGGGCAATCAAGGACCTGGGTATAACTGAGTGTTAGAGAAACCATCTATCTGCCTTGAGTGTCTTGTCATCTACAATAAGTGAACCTTCACAGTGGCTCTTGTTCTCCTGTGGACTCTCAGGAGGGGCACTACCGTCATAGTCCAGTTCTGCCTGTCCTATGAGCTATGTTTACAGAGTACTGCCTGGTCATCTGTGTGTGAGCACACAACCTGGCAATAGAGGGAGAGGGAGGGAGAAGAAAGGAGGCAGAGGGCGAGAGAAATGGAGAGAGAGAGAAAAAGAGAGAGGGAGAGAGACGAAAGGAGAGAATAAGATTCTACTGAAATAAACTTTGGTACAGAGCATCCCGATTAAGAACAGCTCACCAGATCTTCTCATGACCAGAGAGAACCAAATCCTGAGGATTATTTCTAGTCTTACCCATTTCAGGATCAATCTCTAGGGGTAGAGAAACAACTCAAAGGCAATGAGTTCACTCTTTGGATGCAAAGTTCACAGGCAC
>JADRCD010236459.1:0-17937 GCA_019843815.1 Montemys delectorum | reverse complement strand
ATCTTCGTGGTAGAAAGAACAGTGGATCGAGTCAGAGGCTTTGGACTTGTGTCCTGGTCCAGTGAATATTTTGTTCATTTTATTGAATTGTTTGTGTTTGTGCACACACGTGCAGTTGCATGTGTACCTGTGAGCACCTGTGTGTGGAGGCCACAGACATGGCTTCTCTCGGGGCTGAAACTCACCAAGTTGCCTAGGCTGATGACTACACATTGAGCCCCCCACAATCTACCGGTTTGGACACCATTGTGATTATAAGCAGGCACTATGTTAGCATTCCTTCTAGGCTCCACCCAACAGTTACCTGGCAACAGCCAGGTAGGCCTGGCTTGTTATAAAAGGGGTTGTTTGGCCCCTCCTCTCTCTCTTGGCCCCTTCTCTGCCTCTCTGGCTCTTTTCTCTCCCTAATTCCTTTTTCCCTTTTTACATCTCTCCTTCCTCTTCCCTCTCTCCCCTCTGTCTTAACATGTTCCTGGACAGCCTCCTCCTCCTCTTCCTCCTTTTTCTTTCTTCTCTTCTTTCTCCTCCTCTTCTTCCTCTCTCTCTCTCTCTCTCTCTCTCTCTCTCTCTCTCTCTCTCTCTCTCTCCTCTCTCCTCAACTCCCCTTTCCATGCCCCCAAATAAACTCTATTCTATTCTACACTACACCGTTGTATATTTGGTACCTCAGGGGGGACGGACACCTCAGCATAGGCCCACTGAGGCACTCCTCCCACCTCATCATATCGTGCTCTACAAAACATATCCTTGTCTTTTTATAAAATACAACACACCAGCTAGCCTGTTTTGTTTTGCTTTGTTTAATGTATGTTTAGAGGATCAAACTTAGGGTTCTCATACTTGCAGATCAAGAATATTATCAGTTGAACCATTTCTCTAGCCCTGTAACAATGCAACTCGATCTCCCAATCTAAGTTAAAGACCATGTGACCGACAATATAGTCTTGTCACACTAACTCTATAGAACCAGTTTCAGGCGTAGGGAAGGTCAACAGAACCTTAACCCAGACTTGTCTTATGTCTTCAGGAACCTTCAGATTTGACTGCTAAATAGTCAGCTCCTGAGATAGGATTTCACTTCTGAGAGGCCTGTGCATGGCCTCTCAGGGACACCTCTGAAACTGTATGCCTGTGCGTGAGAGAGGGGAGTGGCCCTTGACATGGACATTGGCCTGGTATGTGCAGTCAAGCTATAATGTTCTTTGTGTATTGTGTCACAGAATGCCAAGGCCAGACAAACCACATCAAGAAAAAAAAAAGAGTACCTCTATTATACCTCTATTATCATGTTTATCAGAGAATAAAAAACATGAACATTGTTTAGACCACAAGATGACTTCACCCACCTCTTCTGGCTAGTCTGAGAGCCAGAGGAATCTTCGTTTCAACTAGAAGAGAGTCAAGATGCCCATTATAGGATTGCTTCTGTATTCAGCCGAAAGAGGAGCTCTGCTCTCTTGAATCACCTCCTACCACACCCCAAATCCCATAAGTCCTTGCTAGCGCCTTCCCCACAATGTGCTCTTCCTCAGCAAAGTCAACAGATTCTTTCCAATTACAACTCTTCCTGCTAGAACTGACTGCTTGGTTTGTAAGTAGCTCAAAACATCCCAGAACCCAGGCTGACCAGTAGTCCCTCTTTAACGTAGAGAAACTGCGATGGACTCCTCCCACTGACGGACTCCTCCCACTGACGGACTCTTCCCACTGACGGACTCCTCCCACTGACGGACTCCTCCCACTGACGGACTCCTCCCACTAACGGACTCCTCCCACTGATGGACTCTTCCCACTGACGGACTCCTCCCACTGACGGACTCCTCCCACTGAGGGACAGCGCCTTATAAACGTGGAGCCTGCTCATTTTCTCTCTTTCTAGACAGTTATATTCCTTGCATGCTCAGCTGGCTTCTTCCATCCTGAGTCTCCATGATCTTTCTGCTGGTTTCTGAGACATGAACTTTCTCAGCACACTTGCTCACCAATTAGCTTCTGTCTCACATACTCTGCCTCCTGCTGATGGCCCTGGTCAAGGAGGGATATGCTGCTGCCCAAGGGTCAGATCCACCTTGCTCCTATGTGTTGTCCCCAGCTGTGTTTGCACTGTGAGGGAGCAGAGCAGCTACTACAGAGGCCGCATGACCTGCATCACCTGACATGTTTACAGAAGCCTGAGTCCAGCCCATGACAAAGATGATCGAGCAATATGCTTATTAAAACAACCAACCCTTCTGTCCCTCCTCCTCCTCCTCCTCCTCCTCCTCCTCCTCCTCCTCCTCCTCCTCCTCCTCCTCCTCCTCCTCCTCCTCCTCCTCTGACATGGTCTGAGACTCACCAAACAAAGGATGGTTGGCCAGAGAGCTCTTTTGACCCACCTGTCCCCACCTGCCCAGCACTGGGGTTTCAAGTGTCCACCACCACTCCCAGCGCAATTTAAGATGAACTTCTTAAATCTCAACTATTTATGTGTCAAGTTGGCTTTTCCTTAAGAAAAATCTAGACTTCTAGTTAACACTTTTCCTCAGAGTTACTTTTGGATACGCTTATGGTAAAAGAAGATTTTAAACCTGGACTTGGACGAGCTGCGTCTGTGTTTCCCAGCATATGCTTCATAGAGCTCTTCTCTGGAAACTCTTGCTATTCTGGCTAACCTCTAGGGTGACTTGCTTTTGTGTCTCCCCTCTGCTTTGAAGACCCTTGCGCCTCCTCACCTCCCTAGGTCCCTACAGCCTTCTCTCAGCTATGGACCACACCTTGAGCTCCACTGCTGCAGGCGTGCATGCCTTTGGTTTTGTTTCCTGTTTCTCAACATAAAATTATTAGATCATTTTAGTGCTATAGAGAGAAACATCCAGGCCCCATGTTTTTCAGACTATCAGAGATGAAAGGAGTTTAATCTACCAGTTAGGAGCAAAGCTGTGTCTAGAACTTGGGTCTTCACATTCTTCACCATCTGTGGGTAGGGTAGCCCACACACAAGAGCTTCCTGGAGCCCTGTCAAGTCCTTGGCATTGTGCCAGACACTGGAAAATAAGGTGGAGAGCATGCTCTCAGACTTTGCCTGTTGGGAGACATTTTGCCGCTTCTCTGAAGCAGAGGGAAAAAAATAAAGGAAAGTCTGCTTGTCAGGCAGAGTCAAGGCAGGTCGGAAGCTGTTGGCAGACTTCCCTGCATGCTGAGGCATGGACCAGTCAGAGGGGTGCACCTGAGGCGCAAGGCTAGGAGCTGAACAGTCTATTACTTTTGATGGAAAGAGCAGAGGCCTTTGGGATGGGAACGAATATCTTGTGTACATTTAAGCAAATTGTTTCTGTTGGCTTGTGGCCTTGTTTCTCACGATGCTGTGAAATATATAAAGCCTAAGAGAATTAAACTCGAGGCTGCCACAGCACTGACTGGACAACCCTTCCAGTGTCTAACCTTTATCTCTAAGCTTTGTTTCTTTCCCATCTTTCCTATAATCAGCCTCACGTTCCCCTCAGAGGAACTTTGTACCTTTGTTCACCTTCGTACCGGCCGGACCAGTACACTTGCCCACGAGGAGCTCATGATAGAGTCAGGCTGGCGCATGCTACACAATTCTATATGATTAAATCACGACAGGTGTGCAAGAGCCTTGGAGGAGGAGTGCAGGCTGAGTCTGGAGTGTCACAAAAACGTGACTAAAGGAAGCGTGCTCAGAAGATGTAGGGGTAGAGGAGGAGCTGATGCACACTATCAACAGTTCAGCTGCATTTGAGGATTCATCTGGTGACTGGTGGTCTGTCCTATTTGCCACCACACTTGGGGACAGAGGCCCAACAGCCTGGAGGCCTGTGCCATGGGCTCAGGGCCGCTCTACCCTCAGCAAGGAGAGGCAGGAGCCAGGCACAGGCTGGAGCCCTTCCACTCTTGCTTGGCATCATGGTCGCATGCTGGGCAGTGACACCAGAAGTTCCTGGACATAGAAAAGTCTGTGCCTATACTGAGACCTGTTGTGAAGTCTTCCCAGTTTCACAGATGTGGTCCTGAAAGGCCGATTCCCTTTGTCCTCGTAATCCAGTCACCCGACCTGTTTACAAGAGCTTCTTATGTTAATTCAGTGGGACTAGTTAGCCTAGGCTTTAAGAAAGTCTGGTTACATTTGCTTTCATTTGTGAAAATCAAGCAGTGCAAACAGTGGGCTGCAGGGGGTGTGGACCTGGGATACTGTGGGGTTTTGTTTTATGTTTTGGAGAATCCATTTTGGCAACTCTAAGATGGTGATTATGAGCATCTCTGTACTGTGTGAGACTCTCGAGCCACTGAATGGGGGTATCTACTCGAACTCCTAAGATCTGAAGCGCGACCCACGATGTCACTTGAAATCTAACCTCTGTGTGAGTCATTCGTATACAGCACAGACTGAGGATCCAAGAGAGACTAGGTCTGGGCCAGAGTGCCAGTCTCCCAAGTCTTGGTTTCCTTTCCCGGGGCTTTTGCGTTGGGGTCTGCCTTCTGGTAGAGCAATTACTGGCAAGAGTAAGTTTCAGGGGAAATGGATACTGAGAGGGAGAGGCAGCTGGGAGAGCAAAAGGCTTTCCTGTCAGGGGCACAGAGAAAGCAAGAGTAGGGAGCAACTCCCCTGCCTGCTCAGGAGGCCAGGCACTGGGGGTGGCCTACCAGGGTCAAGGTCCTCTACTGACAGGTCTCTCTCGTCCCTTGGGTGTGCTTGAAGCTGAGCCAGCATGAAATAACACCATTTTCAATACAGCTGAGTGCAAAGGCAAGCTTTTATGGAATTTTCTGTCCTTGGTATTTTTCTTTCAAGCAAAGCCATGTTTTGATAAGGGGCTACAATTTCAGTGGATCACTTCTTCCGGCCCCAACAAACACCCCTGACTGCTAACTTTACAGACTTGTTCCAGTTTATTGGTGCTGATGTCCAATAGCCTTGGGGGACCTGTCTCTGCCTCCCCACAAGGCTATAGCATTTCACAAAGTCCTAACTCTTCAGCTTGTGCTTTACTCTAAAGAAAGTGGATCGGATTCTGGGATCGGTTTCCAAGCGAGCCTGGCTCCCAGCGGAAGGAGCAACGCCACCTGCAGGAGTTCTCAGGTAGGCTATGCAGCGGAACTTCTTCAGGCATTTTCACAGCCGTTTAAAAAGATGTCTTCAGCAAAGTCGTCCAAATTAGCTACAAATGCTTGACAGGACGGACACGTGGTGTCTGTGGGCCAATATTCAATCCAAGTGGAGGAATCGAGAGGGTATATATAACTAGCAAGGCAAAATGGAGACAGTGTTGGTATTGGTAATGGTGCAGCAGTGTTCCATACTTAACAGTAATGTGTGTGTGTGTGTGTGTGTGCGCGCGCGCGCGTGCGTGCGCGCGCACATGGAAGCCAGAGGTGAACCTTGGGTGCTGTTCCTCATGCACTGTCTACATTTTTTTTTTTTTTTTTTTTGAGACAAAGCCTCTTACTGGCCTAGTAACTGCCTCTTACCAGCAGGTGAGGTGACCTGACATGTAAGCCCAGGGACCCACCTGTCTCTCCAGCACTGAGATTACAAATGTGCACCACTGACCTTGTTTGCCTTTTTAAAAAAAAAAAAACCAAAAAAACCCAAAAAAACCCAAAAATCTGATTAGTATTTATTTAATGTGTGTGGCTGTTCTGTCTGCCTGCATGTTTGTGCACCACACATGATGCCTGGTGCCTGTGGCGCCCAGAAGACAGCGTACAATCCCCTGGAACTGGAGTTCCAGGTTATTGTAAGCCATCATATGGGTGCTGGGAGTCGAACCTGGAGCCTCTGGAAGAACAGCCTGTGATTTCAATCAGCCAGAGGATGTGGATATGTAGTCTCAATTCCCCATCAGGTTCTTGGATGGTTAATCCCTCAGTCAAGGCTTTAGGTACAGTGATGGTGGTCAGTAATACTCCTAATGATTCTCTGGTTGAAATTAAGGTACCAATGGAACTCGAATGTATTAAAGGACAGTCAAGCTGGAGAGGAGATCAATGCTGGTAACTTACTTGAAACTGAAATTGTGTTTGATCTGCAGAGCCTCTTTGCCCATGATTAAATACTGCTTCCCTTTCACCAGGCCGGCATTGGTACAGCTAATCTTCTTAATGAAGGTGACCTCAGAGTCCTTCTCAGCAGCAGCTTCCCCTGAGACACGCACACAAGGCTTATCACAGTCACATTAATCTTAGTTATGACCTCTCTTGAGCTGCTCTGATCCTCAGAGAGGTGACTGTTGCTGAAGGTGTTCTACTCCTGTGATTGACTGAGACTCTGGAGCCAGACTGTCTGGGTTAAAGCCCAGCAGTGCTGGTTCCCACTGTGTGGCTCTGGCCAGTGATTTATACAACCTGTAGTAAGGTCTCGGTCCCTCTTCTGAATGCTGACTCGGTATTACTGCTGAACTACTAGGGAGGCTGAATGGGCTACACCACAGAAAAAGTGCCGAGAGCAAGGCAAGAGCCACAGGGTGGTGCAGTTTCTCAAAGACCCAGGACCACTGTTCAAGAGCTGTGCATGACTTATCTCTATGTGTTATGTACCTAATTAACCAAGTATTTGGTAGCTGGAGGAGGCCAGCTTTCTAGAAAGGCATATGGTATGAAGGGATTGCAAATTTAAGGGAAGATAACTTTGAGATTCCTAAGGGACTCTGAAGTAGCCATGACTTGATACTTCTGCCCAGAACACAGTCTTCCCCATGTTTGGCCCTTCACATGTGTTTAAGCCTACCTTCACATCTCAGAGTATCAGCTAAGCCTTCCTTGTTCACTTCCATTGTAATAGTAACAGAGACTGAATTTGGGGTCTTGAATAGGTTAGGTAAGCATTCTAGCACTATACTCCAGCCCCCCTACTTCTTTTATGTCTTTATACCTCAATCTAATCTTCCCCTCTCTCCCCCTCCCCTCCCTCCTCCTCTTATTCTCTCCAAGAACAAAATGTTTTCTGACTTGAAATTCTTGACAAAATTTACCAAGAAGATACATGTCAATAAAAATGCATTTTGATTCAGACTTACAATCCTGGAAAATTCATATTCACTAAAATCAGAGATTGGTTATTTGGAAGATATCAATAGGGCGATAAGCTTAGTTATTCAATAAATCACTTATTCCATTTTAAATGTTTTAAGGGCCAGTAAGATAGCTCGGCAGGGAAAGGTACTTGGTTCCAACCTTGATGAGCTGAGCTCAATGCCCTGGTGCCACATGGCAGAAGGAGAAAGCCAGATCCTGCAAGTTGCCTGGTGACCTCCCCTATGCATACCATAGATACTTGCACATGCACACAGGAATAATTGTGATTTAAAAGGGGGCTTTAAGTAACATAAAGTGAAACTCTGAAGGCGAAAGGTGGTTATGGCTTTTGCTGACATACAGAGCATTTGCTGAAGTCCGTGATCAGAGGTTTCAGAGAGACAGAAGGTTCATGAAGGTGAGACCTCTGCTCCTGTCATCAGGTCATCGCCCCTGTGTCTGATACAATGCCTGGTTCACACCGCATACTAAGGGTTCAAAGGAAAGTGGAGTTCTCACCTGTTTTGTAAATATCCAGAAGAGTCGCAGTGTACTTGACAAAAATGTTTTCTTCAGTGGCCGACGTGATCCTGACCTTATAAGCTGGCAAAAACAAACCAGGATGAAGTGAACACTATCAATGCCATCCGCAGTGGAAGCCAGGGCTTGCCATCAGGTGAGGGACGAGGCTGGCAGCTGTCAAGGGTGCCCTGAAGTAGCTCTCATTCATTCCAAGGATCTTCCCAACCTCCCTCAGCCAAATTGATAGATTAAAAAAAATTATGACGGAGTCAAAGGAAAGAAATACAGAAAGGGGCTGGAGAGATGGCTTAGCAGTTAAAAGTACTGATTGCCCATCCAGAGGTCCTGAGTTCAATTCCCAGCAACCATATGGTGGCTAACAACTATCTGTAATTGGGTCTGATGCTCTGTTCTGGTGTGTCTGAAGACAGCTACAGTGTACTCATATACATAAAATAAATAAATAAATCTTAAAAAAAAAAAAGAAGTGCAGGAAGAATCCAGAGTCCATTCTGACATCAGTAATTGTACTGAGAAGATTCTCTAGGGAGCGATGCACCATCATCAGGACCAGGCTCACTTAAGTTATTTAATAAATAACTTCTTGTTTCTTATGTCCCTCATGGCCTTGAGCAAACATTTAATGCTCTTGATATGATTAGATACATTGATCAAGGCAACTCATAGCAGAAAGAACAGCTTATGGCTTCAGAGAGTTAGGACTCATGATAGCCGAGCTCAAGATGACAGAACTGCTGTGAGCTTATATCTTAACCCTCCAGGTGGAGGGAGGTAGAGAGGGAGGGATGGAGAGAGGGAGCTGGGAATGAATAGCATGGGCTTTTGAAACTAAACCTCAAAGCCCATGCCCAATGAGACATCTCTGTCCCGAACAGGTCTACCAACTATGGATTCAAATGTATGAGCCTATGGAGGCCATTCTCATTCAAGACAACACAAGGACTTAATTCTCTCAGGGACTTGAGACAGCCTGCTACTGTACATGGAAACTTAGATCTGAGCTATGGACAATAAGAAATAAGGAGAGTCTCAAGCACAAATGACTACTTTATACACATCAAAAAATCATTTAGTAGTCTTCTTTGCTTTAAAGAGACATTTAAAAGTAGTAACCTTTTTTTTCCTCCCCTGCTCTATCCACTGTAAGAACACACAGCTCAAATCTTAAGACTCTGTGGCTTTTCTCTCCCTCTCTATCTCTATCACTCTTTCTTATTTTTAAAATTATGAGTATTTTAAATTTTATTTTATTTTAAAATTTTTAAACATATTTTTAAAATATCTGTGTGTCTATGTTAAGGTTGTGTTAAGGTCTAGGTAAAATATTAAGACCTAGATAGGGGCTGGAGGGATGGCTCAGCAGGTAAGAGCACTGACTGCTTTTCCAGAGGTCCTGAGTTCAACTCCCAACAACTACATGGTGGCTCACAACCATCTGTAACGAGATACAATGCCCTTTTCTGGTGTGTCTGACAGCTACAGTGTACTCATATAAATAAAATAGTGTATTTATATAAATAAAATAAATAAATCGTAAAAAAAAAAAAAAAAAAGAGAGACCTAGATGGAATGTTAAGACCTAGGTAACTGTCACCTGGCTAGCCCGCCATTTTCTGCTGTCACTAATATTACAAGGAAACTTTCTCATATGCTGTTTCTGTTGTTACTAGGAAGTTTTCTCATGCCCAAGTTGATTACACATCCTGTTATACTCTATGCTCTTGGAAACCAATCAAGATAGAAGTTAGTAGAACTGCTTTGTATAGTACCCACAATAAGCTTGGATCTGAACCAACCATACAGTAGCACTCCCTGCACCTGTGTGTAAGCTTTTATGATATTTGTTTTTATAACCTTCCCCTGAGATGGACCCCAACATAAGAGAGACACCTGCACTTATTTAGAATAAGACTTCCATCTTGAGTAGGGGGTCAAGTAAAGTTTAAATTCCCAAGGCCTCCCTGGAAACTGACATCTTACTTGGCAAAAAGAGACATATACGTGGGTAATATCCTGGCTGACGAGTTAAGAAAGGAATGCTAGATAAGTCCCATCCTGGTGGACAAGACATGAACTTTAGACAAGGCAAGTCTCCTGCCACAGTTGAATACCCCAACCAATGGGAGCAGGATAAATGTACAACATGTTTCTAAGAAAGTCCCCCATCCCTAAATTGTGATTGGTAGGATCACTTGGCACAGATTTTGGTAAAGCTCAGGCTTAAAAAGCCCTAAAGAAGTTTGACTCAAGGTCATGATTCAGCTCATGAGCCTGAAACATGGTCCCGATCTATCAATCAGTCTTGGGGTGTGGTGGTCAATGAGCCATCCTATTTGACTGAGATTGGTGCTTGAATGGTTTGTGCAGCGATTCTCAGATGCCAATAGCTTGTGCATATGTATGCAGGTGCTCATGGAGGCCAGAGGCTGAATCTCTGGAGATGGAGTTATAGGTAGTTGTGAGCTGCTCAACATGGGTGCTGGGAGTTAAATTTTAGAGAGACGATCTCTTGTGTACTGTGTGAAAACATCTCCTGTCAATAAAAGCTGATGGCCTATTAGCAATAGGCAGGAAGTAGAAGGTGGGAGTTCTGGTAGAGAGATTGGAACTCTGGGAGATAGTCAGAGGTGGGAGACTCATCCCAGATGCTAAGGAAATTGGACTAATGAAATGGAGGAGCGGTAGCTAGCAATGTGGAAGACAGAATAGTTTAAATAGGTTATAGAAGTTACCAGCTAGTCAGGAAACGAGCCAAAGCTTATGGTCTAGGCTCTTATTCATAAATAAATAAACCTCCTAATTGTTACTCGGGAGTTGGAGCATTCGTGGAAGACCAGAGGTTACAAAACTCAGCTCGTGTGGAAGAGCATTACACATGCCTAACCACAGAGCCATCCCTTAAGTCCCAACGTCTGTGGTTTTTCAAAAGCTTTCTTGGATTAAGTGTAATACCTCTATTCAAACAAGGGACCCAAAGGAAGCTGATATCCACATAGTGCCATGAGTATGCATTGTCTCGGCTCTCTAGTTGAATCCGCACTGATGGCATTTCATGTTTAAAAGAGCTCTGTTGAACATGTGCACTCACCATATGCAATCTCTGGCTTACAGGCTGTTTCTTTCCTGGTGTTTGCAGAGATAGCCAGGTCCAGTTCCGCCTGCAGTTGCCCACAGTCAGCTGGATTGCGTGGGAAGGGAGGAGAGTTAGGTTAGTCTACTGAAGCAGGCATTCTCCGTGGGAATGGACAGTCTCTAATGAGCCCTGAGACAATCTGGGATCATTTATACAAACTTCATATTCCTAAGACCTGTCCATTTTCTTCTCTTCTCTTCGATGAAATAAAACATTGTAAAATGGAAGTGAAACCGGCTGACCACAATCCTGAACGTGGACTTATGGTTGCACGGTTATTTGTTCCACAGCCAGCTCTTCAGAAATGCACACCTTCCCTTGAAGGAAGGGGGTGGGCAGTAACTTTGCATTTTCAAAGTCTAATGGAACATAAAATGATTCCCCAGAATTAAAAGAGAGAGAGAGAAAAGACCTGGTGGCCAAGCCCTGCCTCTGTCCTCTTTGGCTATTGTCCTTTGCAAAAAAAAAAAAAAAAAAAGTAGGTGAAAGTAAAAAGGAAAGCACATTGTGTCCTCTGGTCCCCCGATAGCCATGTGGGTGGCCTTTGTTCTTGAACAGTGTCCCACCCAGGTGTTTGGGAACTATAAGGAATTGTTACTTTTCAGTCAGCTGCAATTATGTATCTACTTCAGAGAAAGAATTGTTTGACTCAACAGTTTTACCCTCAGACAGGTAAAGGCAGACTGAGCAGGCGCTTACCTTCAACACATTTGCAAACTGCTCCTTCACAGACTCTCTGAAGACTCGTGTCAGACGTGCTATAAATCATGGTGCACTGCTTATCTGTGGGACAGAGACATGGTTACAGGAAGCAGTTGGGCTGAAGCACAGTATTTATTGGCCACTGAGTCTCTTACGAGGGGCCTTAGAGATGGTCTCTAAAAGGGCTGCAGGCCCAAGGAGGCTAAATTATGAATGAGCTATCCTGAGGAAGACCTCTCCCGCTTTGTTTGGCTCTGTGCTCAGAATTTTACTGTTCAATAGTCATTTCTGAGAATGATGGTATTTTATGCTCCAAAGAATGAGAAGAAAGTAAATTATATTACTCTAGGGTCTTTAGAAGGAATTACAATTATTTTGGAATTATAATTATTTAGGCACTCGCACAAACACACACATGCACACACTCGAGAGACATGTGTGATATATACATATATATATACATATATGCATATATATGAGAAGAGAGACTAGCTGTGTTCTATGTAATTTCAGAGGATAAAACTAGGGTCAGCATTTGTTCCATTTAAGGATTTTCTAACAATCAGAATTGCCCAAAGTGGATAAAAAGCTGTGTGTGATCCCTCATAAGGAGTTGAACTGAGTTCACATGTAACTGATGCTACGGTTCGTACCGAGGGCATGAACATGAACATATGTCAGTGACTGGTGAGAATGGCATAAAACCATGCAATTTCAGTGCAAGGTGGCAACTGTTGATTTGTGCCAACTGTGAGAATACAGAAAGGGAGGATGAAAAAAAATTGGAACAGTAATCGAGCTTCTCTAGAGAGGAGAGATTCAAGGGATACAGTCAGTGACTACCACAAAGGAACCTGAGCCAAAGCATTTTAATGTCGAGGGTGACACAGGGATAATGTCTGGTTATGTAAAAAAGGAAGAAGCTGAAATGTGAGCTGATTGGGTTGATTAACAAAGTCACGTGAATGCAGAACTTAAAAATGAATGCACAGGTTGGACTTTAAGAAATGCAGTCTGTAAGACGCGCGGGCCTCCTTGCATTTCTAAGTTACAGGAAGACGGCAGCAGGGTCTTCTGGGAAACTGTAGAGTAGATCAGAGCCAGTTACCTGGTCTATGATACTCGTACACTGTGAAGGTAGCAGGATTCAGAAACCCAACTCGGAAAAGTTCAAATATTCGGAACCGGACACAAAGGAAATCTCTGGAGGGGATCTGTTTGATAAAGTCTAGGTATTAAAGAAGGCTTGGGGAAGAGGTATTTAGCATGCTTCAGCCTGTGAAGATGTGGTGCTAAGGTGCGGGTGCCGGGAGGCGGAGCTTACCGAATTCAGTTGCAGAATGACATGGCCATCTTTGATCTGGTAATCAGTTAGGAGTTGATCCACTCCTTCCACAAGCTAAGGAAGAAAGTGGGGAGAGGAGTTTGAATTTACTTTCCTCATCTTTGTGTTTAATTACACTTTCCTGTTGATGGAATATTAAGCTCCACCATAGCCCACCACTCTGAGCAGAAGGACGATTCCTTGTTCTGGACTGAGCGAATCAATCGCTGCACATGCTCCCGCTTCGTTATCGTAAGTCAAATCACAGTCACATATTTGTTTTAGAAAGACTATTTTGGGTGGCTGTATGAGAGTGAAAGAATAGAAGCTTGCCCATAAAATAACATAGGAAAGACACCCAAGCATTCAGGACATCTCAAAGGGAACACTTGCAGCGCGTAAGTCTTCTTCGTTCGGTCCGATTCCAGTTGGCAGTAATATATCCATTACCGCATGGGAGGACCCGGATGCTGACTCCTCCTTGCTGGGCTTGTAGCTTAAAATAAATCAGAGATTGAAAGATGGATTAAATAAATGATAAGATTCTTTAAGAAAAGGCCCCATTACTTGGCTGCCTTTATTTACTTATTTATATTTTTTGAGACAGGGTCTCACTGTGTATGTAGCCATTGACTGTCCTGAAGCTCCCTATGTAGATCAGGCTAGTCTCAAGCTCATTGAGATCTACCTCCTCTCCCTCCCTAAGTGATGAGATTAAAGGCGTGTACCACTACACCTGTTATCAGCTTTTAACATTTACATTTGGTTCTATGTTTTAAGGTACCTGGGTCAGACCCCGAGAGCTTTAGAGTGAAGAAGATCTTGGAGCTATCTATCCTCATGCACACTGCCCATCTGGAGCATAGAAATCATGCACTCCATGACAACAGATGAAACTAGAGCCAGAGTTCCGCACTCAATCAGGGTTATACAGCTGGTCCATGCAGAGCAGTGGATGAATCCAGGCTCTTTGATTTTTATTCTATTTTTTTCTAACAGACTACTTCCAAACTAAAATATTAGTTGTATATCAGAAAGAGACCCGAAACCCCAATGCTAGCCCTAAAGCTAACCCTAACCCCGAGAACAGATTGGAAGAAAACAGCAGTTCCTTCCTGGGCCTGTCAGATTGTATGTGCATGGTGATACTCTTGTCTGTTTTCTAGGTTCTTGGGCATGGGTACCCCATGAAAAAAAATAACACTCCAAAGATCATTGTCTAGAATTTGACTAGTTTGAAGTTTAGAAGAGGCAAAGTGGGTAAAATCAGAATTCATTCTCCTCTCTTCCTCTCTCTCTCTCTCTCTCTCTCTCTCTCTCTCTCTCTCTCTCTCCCTCTCTCCCTCTCTCCCTCTCTCCCTCTCTCCTCTCTCCCTCTCGCCCTGGAAGAAGATTAGGTTATGTCCAGTCTCACTGAGCAATGTCCACAAATCATTTTCTTATTTTCCAGAAGTATGAGTACATGTTTTTTTAAGGTTATTTTATTTATTATATATATATATAAGTACACTGTAGCCATCTTCAGACACCCCAGAAGAGGGCATCAGATCTCATTATGGATGGTTGTGAGCCACTATGTGGTTGCTGGGATTTGAACTCAGGACCTTTGGAAGGGCAGTCAGTGCTCTTAACCACTGAGCCATCTCTCCAGCCCATGAACACATGTTTTAAACAATCTTTTTGACTCTTGGGCGTGGAGGGCAGATGCTCAGTGCTACCAGCAAGCTAAGTCAGAGAACTGAGGAGAAAGGGGACTGGAGCAGAGGCAGGGAAAGCAGGAAGAGAGCCAGCGACACAAGGTGACCCTGGGTCCCAGCCTCACCTCAGGAGAGTCAAAAGCATCTGCATGCAGGAGCTCAGGCTCAGGAGAGCAGGTTGAAGAGACAGTTCACAATTGATTTCACCCTAAGGAACCATCTTGGGAAGCAGGTGATTAGGGAGTGGCAGCAGTTCAAAAGTGCATCTTTTCCTCAGCCTCCCCATGCAGAGCATGCAAAACAGCTCTTATTAGGAATTTTTTTTTTTTTAAAAAATCTCATTTACCACAATAAGTAACGGCACTAAAAAAAAAATCCCTGACTCATAAAAATGTAACTCCATTCCCACCACAGGAGTCATTTAGAAGGGAGTCTCAGCATCCCCTTAACTGGGTAGGGAAGCAGGGATTTCTGCCTCACAGATGCAAATACTCCTTCTGCAGGATGCAAAAGGACTCCAGGGTGGAGAGTGTCTGTGAAAAGGTCAGTGGAGCTTGATGACTGGTTGCCATGGGGACTGTTTCAATCATGGAACAGAAACCCTTCCTTCAAGGAACCCTTTGCCTGGCTGCCAAACCCAGCAATCTTCCTCAGAGGCATCTTGTTGTAGAAATGAAATCCTTCCAGTCCCCCTCCACTTTTCTTTATGAGTCTAACAAGAAGTTGAAAAGAAAGAAAGAAAGAAAGAAAGAAAGGGAGGAGGGAAGGAAGAAAGCAAGTCATATGAAAGGTCTCTGAACATGAGGCTGTGCTGGCAATTTTTTAATCAGGAGAGAATATTTGAAGGCAAAGAATGTCTTTAATGAATAAGAACTGCTTAGTTACTTCGGAATCTACCCAACCTAACTTCAGTGTCACAGAGCCAAAAGCAACTTTTACCTGCCTTTTTTAGAACCATCTGTCCCTAATACATTAAATAAATAAATAAATAAATAAATAAATATCCCCAACCAAACCAAGGCAACCAAAAAAGACATGCCATGTAGTCTCCTTTTGTGTGTTGACCATCGGCATCAGGCATCTTGCCAAGAACGTCACAGGAATGACTTGAAAGCACCTTTTTGTGTCCAGCAAGGTCGGGGGCAGACAATCAAAACTGGCAGGAACTCAGAGGTAGGACAGTTCGATGTGCTTTATAGGAAAGGTCCAGAGAACGAACTGCTCTGCTGAGGATTATTTGTGTGTGTGTGGGTGTGTATATGTTATTTGGAGGCATTCACCGGACTCACAAGACACTTTATAAAGGTAAGATGAAGAGAAGAGAAAGTGTAATGATGACAAGGATCTAATTCAGAGTGAGTCAAGATTCGGCCTAGCAGCAATAGGAAACTAACAGTGTAACCAGTTTAGGGTTTTTGCATTTAGCCAGCACATGGTTTGACATCAACAATTCTCAATGCTAGCAGCATCAGATGGGGCTGAGCCTTGAGTGTTTCTGAAGTTTCTGACCTGAGTGTGCAGCCTGAGCTGAGAGCAGCTGGCTGTAAGGACCAAGGTTTTGCTGGTGAATGAAATATCTTTCCCCCTGAGGACATGATCCACATATGAGCAACCTTCTGTATTTTCTTTCCCTAATAATTATATCAGATCTCTACCATTCTGAAAGATTGCCAAAGGTTATTATATATACTATTTGAATCAGAAGAAGACAGAAAACAAAACAGAATGAAACAAAACAAAAAACCCAGGAGAGATGACATAGGAGCAAACCTGAAGCTACCTTCTAGAATAAGTAGCTATTTAAGAGTTCCTGCTGTATTCTACACTTAAAAACAAACAACTGGCCAGGCGGTGGTGGTATACAACTTTAATCCCAGCACTCATGAGGCAGAGGCAGGTGGATCTCTGAATTTGAGGCCAGCCTGGTCTAGAGTGAGTTCCAGGACAGCCAGGGCTACACAGAGAAACCTTGTCTTGAAAAACCAACAAAACCAAACCAAACCCCCCAAACTAATCAACCATCCACCACAACCACCACCAACAACAAAAATGAACAATCGAATATTCTTGGATATGTTCAAAGGCTCAAATTGAGAGTACTGCAGCAAAGGCAAGAGCTCAGAACCTCCACCCACTCCATGTTGTGGAACTGGGCTCACCTGGCACATGCTACTATGCGCTTGTGTCCAGAGTCACCGAGGTAGCTGGATCCTGACAGACAAAGAAACACACAAACACATTACTAAGTAGATAGTAAATGTTTCTTTTTTCTTTTTCTTTTTCTTTGTTTTGGAGCATGTTATGATAGAATTGTTAATGAGAAAGTCTTTAAACACACTTAAACATGATTTGTATCTGGAAGTTGGCATTTGTGGAGATTTTAGAGTTACTGACCACAGCAGGATGTCTCCATTGCTGGAGAAGTGCTCTGCTCTCAAATCTCTCCCCCCCACCCCCACCCCCGGAGGTAAGTACGTGTGGGCAATGTTTTTGGGGAAGATGAGGGAGGAGACAGCTGCATCTACTAGTGTAGAAGTTTCCCAAAGGAACAGACTCGAGTTATATCAGAGGGCATTGTGACCTGGGAGCAAAGGTCGGGGGAGGAAGGCAGGAGTGTGCAGGTGAACTTGACTTTGGACATGGACGTGCAGGCCGATTAGCAGAGGCTCAGGAAGGTTGTATATTTGAAGAAAGATGAGGGAAGTACATTTTTAAAAAGACCATAAGTATGAGAGAAACAGTGAGGATAAATTATGGGTGGGGGGAGATGAATGAGGTTATAAAGAAACCTAGGAGAGAAGGAGGTTTCTTGAAATTGAATCCTTACACGTTGTAATAGCAATCCGAAGCAAAAGCAACCCTGTGCCTTACAGCCTGCTACATTCTTTAAAAACACTAAACAAAATAGCAGTACCAAGAGCATTCAGTTTAGCTGCTCTATCAGTTGATATTCATTTGTAATGGTAATTAAAATGGTATGTAAAATTATCACATCTATTGTTATAAACGGCAGTAACATTTTTTTGAATGCCAGCCTAATTAATAACTAGATGAAGAAATTTTGGGTGTGTTTTTTTTCCCCACAGGCACATGTTTCCTAATTTGGGACACTGTCTACTGACATTTTTAATGTGTAGCTAAAACACTGCACACATTAACCTGCCTTACCTTCAACATCTTGAGTATCAATTTTCAAGTAAAAGCTGCAAAATTCCTCAGCAACACTAGTTTTGTGAACCACAGTTTTTACCTGGGTTGGGATACAGAAACAAGAAGATTCCATGTAAAATGGGAAAAGGGAAAGGCCATTGACAGGACTTTGGCGGAGAAGGGAGGACTGGTGGCTTTGGTGCCTAGCACAAATGACGGCGTATGTGTGTGAGTCAGTGACTCCACAGTTCAAACAAACACAAAGAAAACACCAGAAAAACCCAAATGATGACTCTTGGCCAAAGACAGCCTTATGCTAACACCCTACTCTGCAGACTAGCTCCCTGGGATAACACATCTCAGTGCATGCAGGCTAG
>JADRCD010236457.1:0-19943 GCA_019843815.1 Montemys delectorum | reverse complement strand
CCAGTTGAGCCAGCACCATCTGTTGAAAATGCTGTCTTTTTTCCACTGTATGGTTTTAGCTCCTTTGTCAAAGTTCAAGTGACCATAGGTGCATGGTTTCATTTCTGGGTCTTCAATTCTGTTCCATTGATCTCCCTGCCTGTCACTGTACCAATACCATGCAGTTTTTATCACAATTGCTCTGTAGTACATCTTAAGGTCCAGGATTGTGATTCCATCAGAGGTTCCTTTATTGTTGAGAATAGTTTTGGCTATCCTGGGTCTTTTGTTGTTCCAGATGAATTTGCAAATTGCTCTTTCTAAGTCTGTGAAGAATTGAGTTGGAATTTTGATGGGGATTGCATTGAATTTGTAGATTGCCTTAAGTAAGATGGCCATTTTTACTATATTAATCCTGACAATCCATGAGCATGGGAGATCTTTCCATCTTCTGAGATCTTCTTCGATTTTCTTCTTCAGAGACTTGAAGTTCTTGTCAAATAGATCTTTTACTTGATTAGTTAGAGTTACACCGAGGTATTTTATATTATTTGTAACTATTGTGAAGAGTGTTGTTTCCCTAATTTCTTTCTCTGCCTGTTTATCCTTTGTGTTTTAGCTCACACAAACTCTCTAGGAGAAAGAATGAGAGACCACACTTCTAAACACTTGATAGGATGGATGTCTACATTAGACTGGGAGTTTATGAACAAGACATTCTAGTGATTGCTATATTTTAAGTTTATATTTAAGTACATTCTGAATAGAGCAATCAATAGAAAATTTAATGCAGAATGATCAATGGGTTTTTTCCTTAATTTTTAATATTAGGGAACTGGATAATGTAACCAGGCCCAGGAATTACTTTAAATTCCATGTTCTATAATTCACATAAAGCATGTTAACATTTCTATATTTTATTTTTATTTTGTTAAAAAAAATTCTTCATTTACTTGCATGAGGCAGAGGACCTGAATACATACACATGGGAGCCGGTGCTCTCCTTCCCCAAGTGGACACTGGGGACTGAGCTCAGTATGTTGAGCAAGCCCCTTTACCAACTAAGCCCTTTTGCTGGCCAACACACTGCTTTGTTAAAATCTCAGCATATGATCCTTTGAAATGTGTGAAATGCCTACAATAAAAACCCAAATGAACATAGTGAAGCATGTGTCCTTGTTATATGTTGGAGCATCTTTTGGGTATATGCCCAGGAGTGGGATAGCTGGGTCTTCAGCACACCCTCATAGAAGCAGGAGGAGGGGGGATGGGATAAGAGGTTTCTGGGGGAGGAGATTGGAAAAGGGGATATCATTTGAAAGGTAAATAAATAAAATATCCAATAAAGATGATTTAAAAAAAACAAATGAACAATGATGGTTTTCTTTCAGGAAATAGAATACAGCAAAGAAAACACTCTGAGTCAATGTAAGAACACGAATAGCTTCTATACTCAAGCAAAAACAAAACATAAGCACATACCCCCCCCCAAAAGAAACAAACAAAGATTAAACCCTGTTGATCTAAACTACTGAACTAAGCTAAAGTTTCCTTCAAATCCCATTCAAGCAAACACAAATTTTTTTACCACCACCAAAAACAAAACAAAACAAAAAAGTGTACAAAGGACACTTCTTTGTGCCTGTTCCTTCCATAGGAAATTGGAATGTGATATCCTAGCTGAGGATTGAGAAGCCAAGCCAGGTCGAAAGCCCAAGAAAAATGAACAGAAACCAAGCAGATAGCAGAAGGCCTTGGGCAATAGATGCTAGTCTCCAACTGTTAAGCTCCATCTAATGGCAAGCAGCACTAAGAATCGAGCTCACTCGCATCTGGGAAATGTCTCCTATGAGTAGACAGTGGTACCACTGTCAGTGATGTAAGTTTGCCGATTTCTCTTTCACTGTTTCCACTCTTCACGTGTTTCAAGATTACTAGAGACAGAGGTATAAGAAATTCTTGTAAGGGAAATGCAGGGCATGCACAGACAGTTGATAAAGCAGTAAGCTGTAAAGGACTGTTTGGCAGAACACATCAATCATGGAAAAAAAAAGTCATCTGGTAAGAAGAAATTGATATCATGGCCAGATATTATTTCCCTTTACAGTTTTGACTGTGGAGCTGTTCTCGGTCATAGCCTGGCATCGGGAGACTGGAAAATATGTCACCCTAGATGCAGAACCTGGGTGGTCAAAGTTGCTACCACTGAAGATGTAACCCCAGAGGGAAGGGGACTGAAAAATATCTGTCTGTTACTGACACTGGGCTTAAGGAATCCACAGACCACATTACAAATCCACTTAAGGCAGCAGAAACCAGACTTACAGTAGACAGTGTAAAACTTCTGGTTTAAATCTAATTAACTTAATTAACTTCGAGAAAGAAAAAGAAAAGCAATAAAAAGGGGGAAAACCAATACCAAGCATCATATTCTTTTGTGGAATATAACAAAATGTGGTCTAGACAACAGAGTCAGCATGCTTTTTTTTTTCTAAAATGTACCAAATATCATGGATTTCATGCCTCGGGATCATATGACCTGTGTTTAATGCTATAATTATAATCAGATCACAGCCATAGAGCATATGTAAACCAATATGCATGACCACACTCCTATTAGATTTTTGCTTACAATTCCAGCTGCTAACTCCCCAAGACACAGTGTTTACCCCTGCTTTAAAAAATGTAAGATCACCATTGATACTCCACAATTAGATATTAGTCATCTGTGAAGAGCTGGTAAAATATGATGCTTGACAAAGAAAAATGAAACCCAAAGAAGAAGAAAAGAAAAATGAAACCATTGAAACCTCACATGAGACATAGTTGCATTTTTCACACTTTAAACTGGCTTCATAAACATATTCAGTGAGGTCCAAGAAATGTACATGGGACAGGTTCTAGGAAGAGAAAAGGGGGTCCCAATGGAGAGCCATTTTTCATTGAAAGAAAGAGACAAAGGGGGACTCAATGGAACCCACTTTTTATTGAAAAAATATGTGAGGCAAATACATACATGTCATAAGCTTAGACATGGAAGAGATTATGTGGAAAACATTCAGTAAACAAAAAGTAAATGAAGTGGGGTTACTGAATCTGAATTTATGAATGAGAATATTGAAAAGCAGAGAAAATGGTAAGGAGACACGTGAGGCCAGCCTGGTTTCCACAAGCTGAACAGGGTCATTAGGCCAGCCTGGTCTCCACATGCTGAACAGGGTCATTAGGAGGAGAGAAGACAGAAGAGGGCGGACAGAAATATCTTCAGAGAAATGATGACAGCGCACTTCCTACCAAATGCCACGGGAGACAGGAATAGGGGAGAAGTACAGCACAAAAGAGAAGGAATCCCCTTTGGGATGGCGAGGAAGCACATGCCAGGCCCACGTCCTATGGAGGAGAAATATATTTCTATGTGAACAAGCATTTTCAGATGAAGGGAAATTTACCATGAGCAAAATCCAAATAGAAGTTAGCAGGAGAAAGACAACCAAAGGGGAGACCTTCTCTCCTTACATAACGCAGGACCGTGAGAAGGGTGACTATCCAGGCAAATGAGAGCACAGTCTAATCACTGTTTAAACTGCATGCAGATGTTTAAGAACATGCTGTGACACTGCCTTGTGCCTCATAATGTGTGTAGAATTGCATGTATGATGACTACGGTGTAGAGCAGAATGCATGCGTGTGGCTATCTGTTACATGTTTCTATTCTCGAAATGAAAGGGATAACCTTAAATTTATGTAGACTGGGACATATTCAGCACTTACATTTTCAACCCTAGAGGTGAGTTTAGTAAACCACTAGGGACAGGCCAACTTTTTTTGCCAATAAAGCTTTACTATAGCCTCCCATGTTCACTCCCTTCTCTGCTGGCTGTGATTCACCAGCTAGCACGGCAGAATGGAGTTACAACAGAAGCTATTCTGATGAAGTGTCCTGTACAGTTTGGTTCCTTTAATTAATACACATGATCCCAGCCTAGCCCTGGGTGAAAGCAGACATTGCAACAAGGAGAGGTGTCACAATGGATGCTAAAAATGTAACAGGTTGTGTGCGTGTGTATGTGTGTATGTGTGTGTGTGTAAAAATTTTGAAAAAAATAGGAAAATTTCTGGATACTTAAAAATTTTAACATTTTTTGAGCAATGTTTAATATAAAATAATATATAATACTAAGAAATAGATTTTTTTAAAAAATCTCCTAAACAATTAGACATTTAGAAATTAAAAAAAAAAAACCTATAGCAATCCAAGTGAGTTTGTGACACATAGCAATATGAACTTAGCAAATGGAAAAGGAAAGGTGGAAGATAGTTCTATTGTTGACATGACCAACCAGTCTAAAAACTCCCTCTCAAAACTTTGCTTTTATAAGAAATGATTACTAACACTTTTTAATTAAGGATGGATGGCTCTTCTACCAACTATTTAACCATATATTACTTTATTACATTTTTCCCAGTTAACACTTATAAAAGCTTACTTTTAAAAGAGCTATTCTAGCATAACATAAATACTTGCCTGACTTGAGTGTGTGTAGGGTTTTGTTTGTTTGTTTGGTTGGTTGGTTGGTTGGTTTGGTTTGATTTGATGAGTTTTTGTTTGTTTGTTTGATTGATTGCTTTTGTTTTGTTTTGTTTTGTTTGAAGTGGAAACTTCTGGGTCTCTCTTTTCTGGCTTAGTCCTTTTTTGTTGTTGTTGGCTTTTTAAAAATATCCATGTCTTACTGCTTTCACTTCCAAAATGTAAAGAAAACAGAACGGGTTCCTGGGGTTAGTGGTACAAGTCTAGGGCCCCTATTTGAAATAAAGTGGATCAGAATCAGGACAGGAAGGCAGGCGAGGATCACATAACCCTCAGGAAGGTTGCAAAGTTGGGTTGAATTGCCCAAATACTTTTTCTCAAACATTTCTTTTGAGGTTTGGTATGATTTGGATCAACATACACGAAAATAAACTCATCTCTCCCGCCAAAGAGTTACTCTAAACAACGAATGTGAGAGATCAAAGATGGCTGCCTATGGCCCTTACCTGCATCTCTTGACAAAAAGAAGCCAAAGGCCCAAAGAGGATCTGGCACTGTTCGTCTGCAGTGTAAGCCAAACCTGGCAGTTTTGAGGGAATCAGCACAGAACTGAGACTCTGTGGATCTGTATGCAGCAAACAGCTACTGGCCTTTGACCTGTTCACATGAAAATACAAGATTTCTTAGTTTGAATTTAATGGTAATAGTAATTTGCTTACTTAGTAAGAAAAAAAACAGTTTCATAATAAAATTAAAATTTATTATTTAATAAAATGCTTAGTAGCTCTGCCATTGAATACTTTAGAGTGAATTCTGTATATGAGAATACTTTATTTATAACCAGCTAAGATAATCCTAATAACAGTACTATTCAAGTTAAAAGAATATTTTGAGGATAAACACCATCCATAGGAATCAGTTCAGCTGCTCAATATTTGTTGTGATGTTAGCATGATTTTAGGCATTTGTAAGGTATATATCAGTTAGCTCAGACTCAAGAGTAACTTGCCCCCAAAGCATCGTATGATATCTGCTTTACATGGGTATTTAAATAAGTCACTTTCTGAGAAATGGTAATAGTCAGGACATGTCTGTACTTGACATTGTGATATGGCTTCCATGTTTGATGTGACATTTAATTTGATCATAGTTCTGATGTGCAAAGACAGACATACAAATGTCTTACATGTTCTTCCAGAACGAGCTAGGAGGTGCCACAAATGGCACTGCTGCTGCTTTGCTGAGTTATTAATGCTTTGAATGACATCCTGGGCTGTCATGACACACAGCAGGCACAGACTCTACTGGACCAAGTTTGGGGTAGAGATGCAGTTATGCAATAAACATTATGAATCTTAAATAAAGTTTTTATCCTTCAAAAGTTCGGTACCTTCATAGAATGTATGTTGATCACATCTACTCATCATCATTCCATTCCAAATTCCCTAACTCCCTGCAGAAGTAGTTAAAGCAGAGGCCAAGTGTCAAATTTAAATAATTCTGAGTCCTCAGCTCTAGGTAGTTCTGTAGCAATTTATCAAACTTCACATGATCCAAGCTTTAAACAACATCATGGAAAAGGAGGTAGGAGTCAGTAATCAGTGGAGAGCTGTGAACTGCTGAGTTCTGGGAATGGTATAGATGTTTTGAGTAACCACTTGCACCTGGAAGGGTTGCCTGGATAAGACCCATACAAGATCAAGCCAGTCATCATTCCAGCATGGATGGGGGAAGAGTTCCAAGGGATCCACTACCAGAGGTTAACAACTAATGGCTGTTGAGGGAGGGAGAATTATTCTCCTTTGGATGCATGGTCACGGATAGGTTTCTCATGGCCCCGTGGATGACCACGTCCATGCACATATGGGCAACCCCAAATAAACATTATATTTTACTATACTTTAATAACTAATACAAAAAATAGGATAACCTATTTATAGAATATGGGTAAATGAATAAAGTTCATTGTTGTGGTGACTGAAGTAGCTAGGCATTCATGGATTTCTGTTTGTAGATTTGTGGAGAGCTTAAATTTGCCGCTTCACATACCACTTAGTCTTTTACCTGATCCTTTGTCAAAAGCATGGACAAAGTACAAATACTTTACAACAAAAACAAAAATAACAATGGTATTTTCCATTTCTCTTTCTGGTAAGATAGATACTGTTGCTCTTGATAGATGTGTACAAGAAGACTAAGGTGTCCTGTGGGCCACAGAGGCTAGAGCTGCTTCTGGGTGAAAAAAATATTTACAGTCTAGAAGCACCATAAATGAAAATAGGGGTTCATTTAAGGCAGCAGTTCTCAACCAGTTAGTCACAACCCTTTTGTGGGTTACACATCAGCTATCCTGCATATCAGATGGGTACACAACAATTCACTGACAGTGGCAAAATCACAGTTGTGAAGGAGCAAGAAAATAATTTATGGTTGGGGGTCACCACAGCAACGAGGAACTGTATTAAAGGGTCAGAGCACTAGGAACGCTGAGAAACACTGGTTAAGGCATTCCATGTGCTAACAGGTATATTATGGGATGTACAATGAGTCTGTTTCTGCTAGGTGACACTGAAGAGGCAACTACATTCAGTGACATGCAATGACAGATTTTTTCATGATTTTAGCAATTTTCTAACTTTCAACTCTCCGTGTCCATCCTTTAAGTCTGAGAAGTATGAGAACTAAAGACCAGATGAGTTAAACTATGGGCTGTAGCTCATACTGTAAGTCAACAAAAGAGGATCGGAGTCACCTGCTCTGTTTCTACTGTGGGGGTCGTTCTGCTTTCCATGTTGCTTTTACTGGTTAACAGAGTCACAGTAGGAAAAGGAATTAATAACCCGAGTACCTGAGAAATCTTTCCAAATCTTCCTTGCTGCACCTGGACCATGAAACATCGCCAAGATTTTGTCCTTTGATCCATTCACCAGACATGATATGAAGACCATCAGCACAGGATGGGTGGTCGTTGTCATGATTGATGCCCATGCTGATTTAAAATATGATCGAAAGAAAAAAATTTCATATGAAACAAATAGTACTTTTCATCTCTTTCATTATTACATTGGTATTCTAGTCAAAACATGTAATGGGAAATTTTAGTTTTGAAGTAATTAGTTCAAAAATAAAATTGTATTTCAAATGAAAAATTTTAAAACGTTATCATCCAAGTTTAAAATAAAAAATGTAATTTGTTAAAGAACATTTTCCCAACATATCATCAACATGCACACTTATATACATATAAGAATCTGATCTATACACATATTATTTTATTGTATCTATATGAATAGAAATATTAAATTTTCATTCAATTTCGCTGGATTCTGAAACCAAACTGAGCTACTAATCTTGGAACATTTTTCTCATTTGCTCCATCTTCTCCCACACACCTCAAATAACAAAAATACCTCTCGGAAAACTTCTTGGCCATCATTATCCTTTCTGTTGAATCATAAATCTGTTTGTTTTAAGTAGAGATCCTTAAAATTTGGCTTAATAGATGATTTAGAAACAGCTGCAATAGAACCTAACTGAAGTTCTTCCTCTTTAAAACATGTATTTCGACTTACACTCTTTTCCCTCTGCAGCTTTGTTATGATTTAGGTAGCTGCTGTATTCCAGATTATCACCATAGCAACACTTGTGCCTCCTAGTTTCAACCAATCACTGTGTTTGTGAAATGCTCTTGCCCAGTATAGTTCCTAAATATTTCTCTCAACTGTTGTCTTGTTTCAATATCTATTGCCACCTAAAGGATGTCATAAAACATTCTTACTACACATGGAGACAATTGGTATGATGTTCTTCCTGGGTTTTATCCCAGCATGTTTTTACTGGCATTCCTTTTTTGTTTGCGTCTACTTTAACAATGAAAGCTGACTTTAGCACTCATCTGGCTCCTTATCTCCCGATATGGCAGTTTCCAGATGACCCAATGGAGAACTCAGACCTTCATCTTTTGCCATTTCATTTATTCCAAATACCTTGGGATAGCTCGACTATGTTTCTTACTTTCTTGTAATTGACTATTTACCACTTCTTATGCTCTGTATACCTACCATCTGAGCACCTTGCATCTTTTCTGCCCCAATATAAAATATTTTGGCTGGAAATGAGACACTGAATGTTTTTTATGGGAAGCTTGTCTCAAAATAAACGAAGCAACAACAAAACAAATGAAAAACAATAACAAAAGAAGAAAAGAAAGATGTGGTGAAGGAAGAAAGAGAGACATAGAGACAGAGAGAGAGAGAGAGAGAGAGAGAGAGAGAGAGAGAGAGAGAGAGAGAGAGAGAGAGAAAACAGTGACAGCAATAACCAATGTGCTTCACAAGACTCTCCACTAGAGCATGGGAACAGAAAACTTCCACAGTAACTCTGCCCCACAGGATTCTCTCCTAAGAACACCAAGGACAGGGACTTCTCCAGCAATTATCTGTTGCACAGTTCTTATGCCCGTGACCATGGGAATTGAAACCTTCCACAGTAACAACACACTCACGAGCTTTACCTCTAAGAACATGAGGATGGGCAATCAGTGTCAAAATTAATTATCGATCCCCACTCTCTCCCTTAATCATATGTAGACAGGAAATGTCCGCAGTAAACTGTGTATTCCACAGGCCTGACCCCTAAGAACACGGAGACAGGAACTGTCCATACTCACTATGGGCCACATAGGTCTCACTCCTAAGGGCATGAGGAGGCGTGGCAGTCTCTGCAGTGAGAAATCACTGAACAAGAAACAGTAGTACACAGAAAAATCTCTGTTATGATGAACATAGGGTTTTCCCACCTTGTAAGTAACCCTATGGTTTAGGAGGAATTGCATATTTGGCTGGTGAAAACTTGCTTACAGATGGAAAGAAAGAATGAGATGAGGTATGGTTTACAAGGCTGCCATCAGCCATCACACACTGGGCACTATACATCATTCCATCCCGTCCCCTTGATCCCAGTGTGTAGTCAGGCTTTGAGCCCAACCAGATTCTACTTAAGATTCTAGGTTTCTGAAGTTTATTTCCAACAGACTTGGACTAGCTTCTCCCTTGTCTACTTGTATATGGCCTTATCTTACCATAGGATTTTGTGGAGATTAATGCTTTCTATGCTTTATTATATATTTTCAATTCTTACTTTCAAAATGTTTGAGCACAAGAATCTTTTAGGATCCTTAAACGTCTGGCACCTAGAAGTCACACCCTACATACAGTTCAAGTAGAATCTCTTCTTTTTAATACAAAATTCTTTTAATGTTTAATTAATTCTCAAATTTAGGATTTCAATGTAAGGATTCATGAAAAGGGGATAATATTGTAGAAGCAGAAAGAGAAAGATTTGTGTAAAACGTTTTAAGTGTCAAACAATGGCGTGATAGTGCAATGTTCTCTTTCCTCTGATTTTTGTTCTAAATCCAAAGTAAAGTTTTGTAATGAAAACTTACAAGAACATATATACTGTAATTTAAAGTACTAAGTTAGAATTTTAATCAAAGTTGTTCTGGGTGATCACAATTAAACTTGTTCTAAAAGTAAAATGAAAAATTAACACAAAATATTAAAATGTAAATTAAATATTTGAATAAAAATGTTTTATGACAACAGGCTTTGAAAGGGGAAGCTAGCACGCAGGTAATAAAACTCATTTGTATTCTGTAAAAGTAAAAAGACACTGTTAGGTATGATAACTTTAGCTATGATCATGTTGATTAAATACAACTAAGAAATGTACTATCAAATGTAACTATTCACTGTCAGAGCAAGAAATCACTCTCTAGTGAATAATATTTCCATTTTCATGAATATCTTTGAATTGGGTATGTATCACCACATATTAATAGCATGATTGACTTAAAACATGGTAAGATAAATGCTTTCAAAGCTTGATAATCATAAGTAAGAGATTGTATAGGATGCATATGAGACAGTCCCACTGAGAGAAAGACAAGATTTCTGCATTTAAGTGACTTTTCTCTATCTTACCCTATCTACAAGAAGAGAACAAATTTAAAACTAGTAGCAAAGTAACTCTGAACATGAAAGACACTCTCCTACTAACCCTTTGCCATGAAGATCACAGGAGGATATAAATTAATTATATAGTGACCCTATGGGGTAGAAAGAGAAAACTTTTATTGCATTATTTTCCTTTGACAAAATATACATAGAGGCAAAAGTGCTTTGCTATGTTTGCTTTATTTTTTGAAAGTGTGAGCTTAAGGCTCATTAAGAGAATTTTCAAAGCAAGAACTACTTTGCTAAATTATTGAATTTTAACAAGTTGAGTGGGTGGGGTGGTGGGGAGGGTCTGAGAGGAGTTGTTAGAGGAAAAAATGATCAAGATATATGTAAGAAAAAATTAAAGTAAAAAATAAAATAAATAAATAATAAATAAATAAAAGAAAATGAGAAAGAAAAGCACCTATAAACTTGGCATAGTCTCAGAGAATAACCAGGATGTCTTATTGTGTCAGTAATGGCTCACTGCTGATGGAGGCCCCTAGGGTATCAGTGCATCATGCCCCTGTTGGATTCTGGCTACAGCATTCTCCTTGGGCACCCCTTTAGTTAACAGCCTCTGACTATGTGGAATGTGATCAATTCTTCAGTCCTAAAGAGGAGGTCTTAGGAATAATGAACAAATGTTGGCATTTTACAAGTGCAGTAATAAAACTTCTTAAGTGGTGTATCCACTTGGGAGATTTAACTTCCAAAGCTCAACAATTCGTCCATTTCCAAAGAACTGATATGATTTTCCAGTGGAGGAACAGAGTAGTCTCTTACTCCGATAGCCAGTTTCCTTCTGGTCATGATGCTAGAACTTAGCTGTAGCCGTGGAGAGAGCTAATGATGGCATTATTACTTATTAATATTTCCCGAGGACATTTGATTCCCACCAGAAAAAGTTATCAATAAATTGAGATATGTATATTTTGAAACACATCTGTGGTCACTAGGAAACATTGCTAAGTCTTGATTCTACTACTTTTAAATAAAGTAACTGTGAATTTTATCTGTGCTGGTCAACACATTAGTCATTAGAATGATATCATTTAATCATCATAATAGCTGCATAATGTTCCCGTTAGAATAGCTTCAACTTTACAGATCAGGACAGCTCTGAGGTCAAGGAGAGATCTGTGACTTAGATGGATGCCCACTCAACTCAATCCAATGCTCAATCAGACAGACCTCTAAATCACCTTAGTCCAAAGCTTCTCTTTCTTGACCAAACTCCATTTATACAGATGATTTTTGTTCTGAGCGTTCTTTTTTTTTTTTTTTTTTTTGAATGCCTCCCATTTAGCAGAAGCACTTCTCTCTACATACAGCTCTGTAACCACATAATACCACGTAATGTACATTGCACGGAAAACTGTTTCAAGTAAGACATAGTAACGCCTCTCCTCATGCTGTGCGACCGAACTACATTTAATAATCTCAGTTTCAATTCATTTCAACGAAAAGCCTTGGGCAAATAAGCCTCTCCACTAACATTGTACATGGTTGTCAAGTCAACTGAAAAAATATTTTTATCTTATAAAACTTCTCAACTTGTTTAAAAGTCCCTGCCAGGAAGTTTTTGTGATATCCTGCGGAAAGCTGGAGACTGGTTTGGATCTTGAAGATGGTCCCTTTTGATGTTGGAAGAGCTGGAGAACACATGCATTCACTCCCATTTTGGGAGTAATTTGGAAAGGACTTGATTTGTAAACAGTAATATTTTATTAAAAGGAAAAGAGTTTTTCTCTAACTGAGGAGGTGGGGAGGATAAAGGAGAGATAAACAGCAGTAAAGATGTTTTACAAAGCAGTAGGAAAATATACTATTTTTACTCTCCCTTAAAATACTATTATATATAGTATAGTTTAAATATATGTTTTATAGACACACACACATACACACACACACACACACACACACACACACACACACATAGTTTAAACCCTATAGTATAATAATGCTTTCTCACAAAGCCACAGATTAACAGAATATCTACAACTAGGCATGGAAACTTCCTTCCAGTTGTTGGTTAGAGCAGTCCTGCAGACTGCAAAACAACACAGTCTTCTGGTCTGCAATTGTACCCAGTTGCCTCCCAGATCTGAAGGTAGACCCTGTTGCAGAAAACACCATAGACTTGAAGGAACGGAGCAGAAGTGGACCTAGAAGACTCTACCACAAGAATTAACTCTCAGTATCTGAAGGCATTACTCCATATTCCAAGTGCCAAGGGAGAAAAACAGTAAGAGTCTTACTCAGCTGGAAGGCCTGATAACACAATAATGACTAGCGTGGTAAGACAACCCCAAGAGTACAATAATGGCACTTATAACTTAGAGGTAACAAACAATTGAGTGATTAATCTTAAGAGACACTAAATAGCAGGTCTCATGCCTGGTGCTGGAAACCTAACCAACTACTCATAGTGGGAGAGGTCACAGACCATACAGGAGAACCTGCTACTACCATTACTTTCAAAAACCAATAAGATTCCTAATGCTCATACACCTAGATAAATACAGCTCTCATCTCTATCATAAAAACTTCTTTTGCAGCAGATGGAAGCTCCTACAGATAAATATACTGTCAAAATACACAGAAGGAACATTGTGGTGCTTAGGGTCAACTGGTATACCTACAGTGTAATGTCTACACTTACAGCTAAGGGAACACCATGGAAGAGGTGCAAAAATATAGTAAGAGCCAAGGACCAGGAGAGTTGCTGTGACTTGACAAGGAATCTGCACCCATGGAACCTCAAGAACAGAGTGGCCTAAAGAAGATTCGTGTGAAAGCACAATTGACATGGCAATTTGCATGGGGAAAGTACGTCCAAGTCCCAGATCTAAATAAAAAGCTGAGGAGAATCAGTAACTGCCTAGAGAGGGACAGTTTCCTTCAAGGATGAAGCCCCAGATCATCCAACTCCACATGGTCAGCTTCAACACATATACATGAGTAGCACTAAATGCACTCAGCATAACAATAACAAGTAAAGAACAAGGCAAAAGCATGAGAAGGCAACATGGAAGGTTCAGAGGGGGAAAAGGCAAAATAATGCAAATATAATTTTCATGTATGGAATTCTCAAAAATTAAAGTTAAAAGAAGTTGTTCTGGTGACTGTGTTAATCTTTTTCATTAGAAGCTATATACTATAGATAAAAATTAATAAAAGAAGAAACAAGTGATGTCTATGTTTAACTACAAGTAAACTGGTTTCCGTAAAACATCATCATTTGATCCCACTGAATATATCAATATATCTGGTTTGATGTAATTGCACAGTGGTGTCCTCATGGAAAAATAGTTAGATATTAGGGATTACAAAATAATTTATATCTATTATTCCATTTTAATTTTAATCATTTAACTCACTTTAATTTGAAAAAAAAAACCCACCATGAAACAAGACCTATGTGAGATAAGGCATGTCTAAGACCTATGCAAGATAAGGTAACACATCAGATGTGTGCTAAAATGCTTTCCTGGCATACATGAAGTCATGGGTCCCATTTCCAAGCCATATGTTAAAAAAAAGACAGAGGTTTAAAAAGAGAAAGAAAAAAAAGCACACAGGAGAGGTTTCTTTTAATTTCCCCAACACTGTGGCCAGCCTGCCTTACAGGTGCTGCAATCATTTGATGAGCTCAAACTACTACGCCTTGGTGCTACAGGAGATGGCGCCACAGATACGATCAAGACCAGCCCTCCCATCAGAACACTGATGATCTACTGCAGTTGGGATGTTCCTGCTTGCTTAGCCACATCCTAAGACTGTTTGCGGTAAATGTCTCCTTCCTGTCTCTCCTTGGCTGCCTCTGCTGCCATCCATGATGACAACTCCTGAGGCTATCCACCCGTGAAGCACCAACAGTCCAGCCTCCAAAGTAAAGTCCTTTCATTTCATTGACAAGAAGAGATCCTGAAAACATGATGGACAGGATATTTAGATTGACATGAGGTTGGTTAGACTGCATACTACCTGGCCTTACCATCATTGAAAGAGAACATTGATCCATAGGGTGTAAGAAACCTCACTACAGTACATTTCCTGGATGATTCTTATTTACTCAAAGTTCTGAGAAATAATGATGAACTAGCTAAAACCTACTCTTCACAACATTATCCAAACCATCTGCCATTGACTTCAATTTAATTTTGCCTGGAACAGTTAGCACTAGCCTAATGTGTCATTTCTCTCCAATACACTTTCCTATGCAAATCTTCATTCACGTTTTCAACTCAAAATGTAAACTTTCAATATATATAAAGGACTGTTCAATAAATATGGGATCTTTAGGCCCATATTTCTAATGACCTTAAATATCTATGTCCTTTAAATAGAGTATGTTAGACATAATTAGTACTGTTGGTTTGGTGATTATTAATAAATTTCTTTTTTTTTTCCTGAGACAGGGTTTCTCTGTATAGCTCTGGCTGTCCTGGAACTCACTCTGTAGACCAGGCTGGCCTCGAACTCAGAAATCTGCCTGCCTCTGCCTCTCAAGTGCTGAGATTAAAGGCATGCGCCACCACCGCCAGGCAATAAATTTCTATACACAGTTGCTGCCTAGAATGTGTTTAAAGCTGTCATTTTAAAAATTGTCATTTAACACGTTGTTTTTGAAATATTCAACTTCTTACCAAGTGAATATGTACTGTTTTATCAGCAGATATAAAATAATAGTAGAAGCCATCCTACAATGAAAAGAAAAGTAAAAATATACAGGTGTCTTCTGAGAATCTGTAAGCAAAGGACTCAGTGTCTCTTGTCTGCTTTACCCACTCAGTTAAGGAAAAAGTCTAAGTGGCAGAATAAAGCACATCACATTTGCTATAAAGAATTCTAGGTATTACAACACAGTAACACTAAATTTACCTAAACTTGTGATTAATTTCAATGGAATATGGGCTACTAAATTATTAAAAACTTTGAATATTTTCAGGAGTAGTAGATTTCTAGAGGTTAAAATTTTATCAATTACTACTACCATCAGTTATTATTTTTATAAAAGTCCTGCTCTACAAATATTAAGAGAAAAATTTCCTGATTCTTAATTTCCTTATTTGTTCAAAAATTTTGGCATATAGTCATTGTCATAGTA
This sequence comes from Montemys delectorum, assembly GCA_019843815.1. Classification (NCBI taxonomy): domain Eukaryota; kingdom Metazoa; phylum Chordata; class Mammalia; order Rodentia; family Muridae; genus Montemys; species Montemys delectorum. Next base: position 4,324 of record JADRCD010236457.1, on the reverse strand, counting down.
TTGGCCATAAGAAGATAATTTCCTGCTAGTATATCACGTGATTTGACCACATTCATCTCCAAACACTCTCCTTAGCCTTTTCTCTTTCTTTCCTGCCAATCTTCCCTCCCAGTCTCCCTTATGATTTTATGTCATAAAATATGCCGTTTTATGTATCTGGGCATGATTTTGGATTGCAAATGAGAGGAAATGTGCTATTCATCTATTCTGTGTCAGGCTAGTTTCACTTAATCTGAAAGTTGCCAGTTGCACCCATCAAACAATACATGTTCATCCTGCTTTATAGCTGACACCCCTCTACTGTCTGCTCATAACATATTTTGTAATTTGTTAACTTGTTGTCAGATTAATTAATAACAGCAAACATGGGAGACTGAACGGAAGATCAACTTCTGTTTCCATATTGATTATCATTCTTGGTAAGGCTTGACTAAATCTGACATTTCTACTGCTGATTGTGGTTCACAAGCTGCAAAGCTCACATTTGAAGTTAAGTCTGTTTCCAATCCAGATTTTGTCCACTATGATAATCTTCCTCAAGACACAGGGGAGCTTTTATGTAATTTTAATCTTACAGTAACCCAATCACAAAAGTATTATACCCAACCTACTGAATAAAACCTTAGATCCAAGGATGGATGCTAACCTAATGTAGATATCTAGAAAAGTATGACTTGCATTCAATGGCTTATGAATAAATCCCTACTCCAGTAGGTGCCACTTTTAGAACCCTGAGAGAATAAATAAAGATTATTTATATTGCCGGGCAGTGGTGGTGCGCGCCTTTAATCCCAGCACTTGGGAGGCAGAGGGAGGTGGATTTCTCAGTTTGAGGCCAGCCTGTTCTACAGTGAATTCCAGGACAGCCAGGGCTATACAGAGAAGTCCTGTCTCGAAAAACAAACAAACAAAAAAATTATTTATATTTCTCACTACTTTTGCTATTACTTGGGGGTCCAGACAGCACTCAGTCACAAGATTATTCCTCCATGTACCGAAAATGTTCAGTATTTAAATGTTGTTCATATACCACTGTCGCTGATGATCATTGGGATTAATGACACTGGCAGAACTAGGCTTGCAGGCCCCATGCCCAACAGTATGTGGCCCACGCAAAGCCAGCCCAATGCAGTCAGGCCCCATGCCCAACAGTATGTGGCCCATGCAAAGCCAGCCCAATGCAGTTTTGCAGTTTTTCATGATGTTTGGTAAGGGCCTTGCTTTCCTTTTTATAATTATGGTTTCTGATGTTAAGTTTTCATGGGATTCCTGTGTGTGTGTGTGTGTGTGTGTGTGTGTGTGTGTGTGTATGTGTGTGTAAACATGTGTCTCTCTAAGCCCACATATGGTTCTTGCATATTTTCTTTGGTTTGTTTTTTTCTTCTGTTTGTTTTGTCATACTCCTTTTTGTTTGGTTTGGTTTTTGTCTTGTTTTATTTTCTTACTTAGACACCTATTTGCTCTTTAATGAGAGAGGAAGAAAGGGTGTAGGTTTGAATGGAAGGGGAGATGGGAGGATCTGATAGCATCTAGGGGAAGGGAAACCATAATCAAAATATATTGCATGGAGAAAAATCTATTTTCAATAAAATCAGCGGGGGTTGGGGAAGTGATGGCTGTGCGCATCTTCTTGTGTAGTCTACTAATTGCACTGGTCTGTGACTGGAGAAGGTGTTTAGATTGTGACAAACATTGCTCAGAATCTAGTTAGTACTGACTGCATGTCATTGACATGTCTCATTTTAATTGTTTAGATACTTTACCTAAAACATGTAGATTAGTTCACTCAGTCTATGCTGATAGCAACAGAGATTCTATTATTCTGAAATATTTTTACGTATCTGGTGTAATTTTGTTGACTACTCATTAAAAACACATTGCTGTGTAGTTTCATGCCTGTCCATGATATTTATTCAGAAACGTGTAATGAAATCAACCATGTGCCATCTTGATAAGGCCTGCCACAGTCCAATGGGGTTTATTCAAAGTATCAGGGACGATTTCAGGTTACAAAATGCGATTTGCATTACTGCCCTCTGCTTCTTACTGCAAGTTCTTCTAAGTTGTTAATAATATAGATTCCAAAAAAATAATCAAAAACATGCGGGGACCCCCAAAACTCACATTATTAATCCACGTGCTCAATGTGATGAGCACGGTGATAACTTTTACTTACTTGTGTCCCATCTCATGAGCAATTGTAAATGCAAGGTTCAGGCCATTGTCTTCAGTGATAATACACTTTCTCTTTTCACTACACATGCCATTCAAGTAAGCAATACCTAAAAGACATTATTAATCATGTATCAAATACAAACTTAAAAAAAAAATCTGTGCTAAAATAATATAGGAATGGTTGGGCGGTGGTGGCGCACACCTCTGGACCCGGCACTTGGGAGGTGAATTTCTGAGTTCGAGGCCAGCCTGGTTTACAGAGTGAGTTCCAGGACAGCCAGGGCTACACAGAGAAACCTTGTCTTGAAAAACCAATAAATAAATAAATAAATAAATAAATAAATAAATAAATAAAATAGAGAAATGACAATTAGTTTTTTCCACTTAAAGATAACAACATTAAATTGAAAATCAAGTCTTTATGAATGAAATTTAAGGTGGAAATAAATCTGCATAAATATATTAATATATTTTCAAATATAATTTAGATAAAATTATTTTATAACTTAATGAATTCTCAAAATGTAAATTGTACAAGAGGTCATATATCACATTTCTTTTTTCTTATGAGACAAATAATCACAATATATAAAATATAAATAGAACACAATGTTATATATTTTTCAGTTACTGAAAATTCAGAAATATAAAAAATAGAAATAAACTACATATAGATGTTTTGAACTTAATTATAGTTAATACAATTTTTAAATTGCACTCAATAAAATAGCATTTTAAGCAATGTAAGCACTAACTTTAATATTTAATAATTACAATACTGCCCTTGAAAATATTGGTTAATATGACATCAGCACAAACTGTACATGGCAGTGAAATATTCTGTATGATAGAGATCTCAACGAGCTATTGGGTATTTTGTTTTTTCAGGTCAGAAAAATAAAGAAAATTCACACTGTTTTGATAGGTTACCAAAAATATTTAAACTTTTTTTATTGAACATTTGAAAATAAAATACTAATCTGTGACTAATTGTCTTTCCAAAAGTGCTATAATTAGTATACTGATTGTTTATTGCAATAGCTCCCACAGGATTCCTATACATCGTATCATCTTTTCAGTCAAAATGAAGGCACCTGACCATCCTGTTCAGGCTTAAAGGAGTTTTGCGTCTCTGTATGGTATGTATGCATGCACGTGTACCTGAGTATTATGGCCAGAGGATGCTGTCAGATGTCTCTATCAATTGCTTTGTATCTTTGTTTTGAGGTAGGATCTCTCAGCAAACCTAGGGTCCACTGGTTCCCTAGGCTGTAGAGATAATGAACTCCATCTGTCTCTCTAGCATGAACATTAGAGCTGCACACTGCCTCCTGCAGCTTTATACATAAGGATCTGAACTCCAGTCCTCATGCATGCACAGAGAGCACTTAACTGAGCCTTGTGCCTCTCTCACAATTTGTACATTTCTAGCCTTGACAAAGTATTCAAGATTTATACCCAATATCATACTGAGATTTGTGGTCACACTGAGCTCCTTCTTTTGCCTAACTTGAATAGGAATAATTCTAAGTTCCCAATTGCATGATAATCGCTGTGGGATTTTTTTGTTTGTTTGTTTAATAGATGCCTTATTAACTTAAGAGAACTGCTTCCTGAAATTCCTGCCTAGTGGAGGAAAAGGATGCACCACTGTAGGTGATGCGGGTATCCCAGGTGAATGGGAGGCAGAGTCCATGAGAGAGAACAAACAGCTGAAAAAAAAAAAAACAGTGAGGGAATAAACAAGTGAGTTAAGTAGTGGGCAGAAGAGACACCTAATATAAATGCGTAAGAGAAAAAAAATGTCTCAGCTAAGTTGAAAAGCATGTGCAGGAGCAATGCTAGTATGAACAGCTGAGGGACGGCATCTTAATAACTGATACACACAGAGTATCACATAGATTTATTTATGCAGATGTTCTATTGATCACGTTTGGAGGAAGAATACAGAATGTGTATGGCAAGTAAATTAAATTTAAAAAAAAAAAAAAAGATGTGAGAGACCCTCTGGTGAGCAAAGAAGTAAGGCAGAGGAGCCTGAATATGTGGAGAACAGGATACAGTCATTGGAAAAATGGATTCATCAATAAAGGCAGGGCTGCAGAGCTAGCTCAGTAATAGTTTAAGAGCATTCACTGCTCTTGAAGAG
>JADRCD010236456.1:37403-68613 GCA_019843815.1 Montemys delectorum | reverse complement strand
TGACAACTTAGTTCTGCTGAGATTTAGTCCTTCATAATTCCTGTTTCACAGGGTCTGTCAGTTGATCCTGGACCAGAAGGCTACAACATATTGCAGACTGAGGGATTGTCTAGGTGATCAGCTGTCTTTATAAATTGGTTTAGTTTGGGTAGCTATGTTTTGTGCTCCTTTTATTTTCGAGTAATGTTTAAGTTGGATTTCTCATGGGGTTGAAGATTGGGTGTAGTCTCATAGCCAACCAGAGCTGTTTAGCACTGAGTGAGATGACATAGATTTGAGAGGATAGTTTTCAGATGGTATATAATTTAAAACCAGGACATAATTCAGGTATAAAATTAAGCCTTTTTAAGTTAGATGGATGCCAGGGTGCTTTATCTAATTGACAAATTGTTAGAAGGATATCATTTATACCTCATACTCTGTGATTTACCTGTCATAATTTTTTTCAATTATATCTGGGATAAGAAGTGGGTTTTTTTGTTCGTTTGTTTTTGTTTCTTTGTTTTTTATTGGACAGAAAACGTGAGATGTTGAGGAATTTCCCTTAATTCTCAATTATCTGATTGGTTAAGAAAGACGACAAATAACCAGTTGCTGAGCTAAAATGAGGAGGCAAGATTTCTGTGCAAGACAGGAAGAGGAGGAGAGGAGGAGACTGAGATCCAGAGGAGGACAGAGGGACAGTTGTTGGAAGGAAGATGCAGCAGAAGCGTATGGCCTGAAGAAACCCCAAGTAGTAGGGATTTCTCAGCTGGGGAAAAATGTGGTGTAGAGGCACATCTGCCCAATATAGGCATGCAGTTTATAAATGTACAACTGAGTTGAGGTTTTCCTTGCTTGGGCTTATTGGGGTTGGGCATTTGCTACAACAAAAGGGCCACTGCCAAGAGTTCTTCTATCACAGCTATGCCTCAAGTTTTCATCTTTGATGGGAATTATATGCTCCTAGATATGGTTGTACAGGGCCAGCTCCTCTCAATCCGCTAGCTCACAGATAGAGTAGGTATTGGAGTTGACTGACTAGAAGTACTGGATCTTATCCCAGATAGCTGTCAAGTTGTTCAAGACACCATGCACTGGCCCTGTGCCAACAGGCTCTTCTGTGCCTGCTCCACTTTCTTTGCAGCTGTTTATTCCAGCTGCAAACTATTGGTATGCAACACATAGGATTAAGAAAGCCGTACCACTGTTTGTCTGCTCTTTAAATTGGCCTGAATGTTCTTGCTCATAAATAAAAGTAATAAATATTGCAGTAGAGATTGGCTTTGCAGACCTAACCCAATGTTATTCATAAACAAACACTATGTAGAAGCAACAATAGAATTACCAAGCACTGGATGAATGTAGGCATGGCTATGAAGATGGAGAGGAAGAAAGAGAAAGAGATAGAAGAAAGAGATAAGAAATATTCACATTATCTGGATGAATTCTGCTTTGTAACCCTCATGGAAACAACATGGACTCTGCAGCATATCAGTGGGTATACATCTAAAGACAGCACTGATGAAACTGGTCAACATTTTCAGCACTTGTTTTAATGATATAAATGGAAGTCATCAGAAAACTTGTGTTAACTCCATGTTTAATGTTTCTTTTCTTCATGTGAACTCCTCAGAGCTGGTGGAGTCATTCTCTGCCTTTGTAGACTTTGGGTAGATGCCTTTAAATGGAAAATTAATAACTCCGCAAATTTAGCTATCTTTAGGGATAATTCTTCAAGTATTTTTTCATTTAAATTAAATTTTCAATTAAAATTTCAGCTCAATTTCCTTTCAAGTGACTCTCTTGACCTAAATGAACTTTAATTAATTTTATCAACTTTTTATAGTTCAATTGATGTAAGATTTTTTAACCGTTCCTTCTTTTTGGATTATTATTTTGGTCTTCTGTTTCTCTGCCTTTGTTGTGTGTACATTTGTCTTTTGATTTTACAATTTTTAATTGAAAATAGATTTCTATTCCTTATAATATATCCTGACCACAGTTTCCCCTCCCTCCATTCCTCTCTCTTCTTCCCGACCTCCCCTCATCCCAGATCCACTTCCACATCTGTTTTTCTTCAGAAAAGAAGCAGCCTCCAAGAGACAACAACCAAACATGGCAAAACAAGATACAACAAGACAAGGCAAAAGCCCTCAAATTGACGCTAGACAAGGCAACTCAACATGAAGAAAAGAGTTCCAAGAGCAGGCAAATGAGTAAGAGACAGAACAGCTCCAATTCTTAGAATTTCCACAAAAGCACTAAGCTGACAGACATAACATACAGTCAGAGCACCTGGTGAAGACCCATCAGGCCCCATACTTACTGCTTCGGTCTCTATGAGCCAATATGCACTGTGCTTAGTTGATTCAGTATATATTGTTTTCTTTGTATCTTCCCTCCCCTCTGACAGCTACAAACCACACACCTTCTTCCACAGAAGTTCCCAAATCTCTGAGGGGAAGGACCTGATGGAGATCTCCAGTTTAGACTCTCTCTTCACATAATGACTGGCTGTGGATCTCTGCTCCTGCTACCATTTGTTACTGGAGGAAGCCTCTCTGATGATGACTGGGTAAAGCACAAATCTATGAGTACAACAGAATATTATTAGGAATCATTTCAGCTATCTGCCATCTATCTACCTATTTTCTATCTGTCTTTCTGTCCATCTAACTATCTTTCTACCTATCTATCTGTCTGTCTGTCTGTCTCTCATGTATCTATATATTTATGTTTATTTATTTGCCAGACATATTTGGTTCCTTCTCTATGTCTCTAAGCTACCCTATCTCCAGTTCCTGGCAATCCTTGCAGTAGAATATGTGAGTCTATCTCGTAGCATGAGTCTCAAGTTAAACCAGACATTGGTTGCCCATTCCCATAGGCTCTGTTTCACCATTGTCCCAGCACATCTTGTAGGCAGGACAAATTATAGAAACAAACTTTTGTGGCTGGATTGATATTCAGGTTTCTTTTTCAGTAACCCTCAAAGAATCTTCCCAACAAAGAATTTAGAAAGTAGGACTGAAGGCTCCCTGGAGGTACTATCTAACACTCTGCATTCAATGAGCTCTGTGCCTGTCATGCTCAGCAATGGGGCCCCACTGTTAGTTTTCATAGAAATAACCTCTGTCCTAGCATCATCTTTTATTGTTTAGAAGTCTCCAGAGGACCCATTTGGCTAACAACTCAAGTGCAAACCAGTCCCATCAATGAAAGCCTCACCACTCAACTCTTGCTATCTCTCCTTATACTCTCTCACTCCCACTCCATCACATCCTGTCCACATGACCTCTCCTGCTCCCATCCCCACATATTCTCAGTCTATCCACATAATTCTTCTTCCTAGAGAGGTGTATGCATTGCTCCTCCTCTCCCCCCCAGAGCTCTCCTCTGTATATAACCTTTATGGATCTAAAGATTGTAGATAACAGCTAATATCTACTTATAATTGAATACATACCATTTTTGTCTCTCTGAGTCTGGGTTGCCTCGCTCAAGATCATTATTTTCTAGTTCCACTTGCCTGCAAATTTTATGTTGTCATTTTCTTTTTAACAACTGCTGTCATTTAAATATACTACATTTTCCTTTTTCATTCTTTGGTTGAGGGGTATCTAAATTGTTACTAGATTCTGGCTATAATGAATAAAGCAGCTGTGAAGACAATAGAACAAGCATCCTTGAGGTAGAATGAAGCATCTTATGGGTATATGTGCAGGGTTGGTATAGCTAGGTGTGTCTTGAGGTAGATTAACACCCAATTTTCTCAAGAACTTCTATATTTCCATAGTGGTTGTACAGGTTTACATTTCATTCATCAATGGAGGAGTATTTCCATTACTCCATATCTTCACAATCATGAAGTGTCACTTCTGTTTTTGATTTTAAACATTCTGACAGATGTAAAATAGATTCTGAATGTAGGATTTATTTGCATTTCTATGATGGCTAAGGATACTGAACATTTCTTTAGGTGTTTCATAGCCATTTGAGATTTCTCTGTTGAGAATTCTGTGTTTAGATCTGTAGCCCATTCTTTGATTGCATTGTTTGGATAGATAATGTCTAATGTCTTGAGTTCTTTATATATTTTAGATATTAGCCCTTTATTTAATGTAGAGTTGATGGAAATACCTTTATAGTCTGTAATTTTGTCCTACGAACAATATCTATTGTCTTACATAAACTTGTCAGTTTTATAAGATCTCGTTTACTAATTGTTGATCTTAGTGCCTGTACTGTGTTCTGTTTGGAAAAGTGTCTCCTGTGGCAATGCATTTAAGGATATTCCCTACTTCCATTTTTCCCTCAGATTCAGTGAGTCTGGTCTTGTATTGAAGTCTTCCATCCAATAGACTTGAATTTTGTGCAAGGTGATAACAATGAACCAATCTGCATTCTTCTAGATGCAGATACCAAGTTTGACCAACACCCTTTGTTAAAGATGCTGCCTTTTTTTCTAGTGTGTATTTCAGGCTTCTTTATAAAAATATGAAGAGTCCATATGTGTGTGAAGTTGTATCGGTATCTTCAACTCAATTCCATTGATCAACAAATTTCTTAATTCCAGTATTATGCAGTTTTAATATTATAGCTCTGTTGTAAAACTTGAAGTTCTTTTATTTTTCAGGATTGTTTGAGCTACCCTGATTTTTCCACATGAATTTGAGTATTGTTCTTTCAAGGTTTGTAAAATATTTTGTTGGGAATTTAATTGGGATTGTATTGAATCTGTAGATTGCATTTGGTATGATGGACATTTTTACTGTATTAATCCTACTGATCTATGAGCACGTGAGATCTTTCCATGTTCTGATATCACCTTCACTTTCTTCAAAGACTTTAACTTTTCATATATATATATATATATATATATATATATATATATATATATATCATATAATTCTTTCTCTTGTTTGGCTAGATTTATCCTAAGATATTTTATATTATGTGACGCTATTATAGAGGAGGTTATATCGTTGGTTTCTTTTTAACTTAATACTGGTAGGAAAATAATTTTTGTTTTTGTTTTTTGTTAATATTGTATGGAGCCACTTTGTTGAAAGCATTTATCAGCTGTCAGTGTTTCCTGGTAGAAATTTTAGTGTCATTTCAGTACACTTACATACTATCTGCAAATAATGATATTTGAAATCTTCCTTCCCAAATTTTATCACCTTTATGTCCTTCAGTTGTAGAATTGCTCTAGTTAACCTTCACATACAATTTGAATAGATATAGAGAGGTTGAATACCTTGTCATCTTCCTAATGATAATGAAAATGCTTTGAGTTTCTCACCTTTTAATTTGATTTGCTAGAAATTGCCTTCATTTTGTTAGGAATGTCATTTTTATCCCTAATCTTTCCAGAACTTTCAGAGGTGGTATTGGATTTTGTCAATGGCTTTTTCTACATCTAATGAGATGATCATGTTTTTGTTTGTTTTGTTTTAAGTTTAAGTTTGTTTGTTTTACTTTAAGTTTATTTACATGGCGAGTTGTGTTTATTGATTTTTAGTTTGTTGAACTGTCCCTTGATCTTTGGGATGAAGTCTACTTGATCATGTTGGGAACAAGCATAGCGACTTATTCTAAGTAGTACCATTTTGTTTTCAGACTGCCTTTAATCATAGGTCCCAGGTTTTAGGGGAACTGGGACTTCTCAATAGCTGATCAATTTCTATAATGAGGAAACAGTTGTCTGAGTGACAACTTATAAGGAGACAGTTGTCTGAGTCCAGGCATATTAAGGACAACTTCTCCATCTGGGAGGGTCAAACTAAGTACATGTTCCCAGGTAGAGGAACCTACTCTTCTGATAGATAGAAAACCCCTTGCTCAACCCCTATGTCAAAATATGATTGGACGATGCTACAACTCGTCCTACTTCTTCTAACTTAATTGTTGCTTCCTTTACATATGGTATACAAAGTCTCTTCTGGGTCGTAGTTCAGCTTCTGAGTCTGTTCTGCAACCCTGATCAATCAGGTGTAGATCGATTACAATATATTTTTTTCATCTGCATTCACCTGGTGTTTGAATTACCATGGATTTATGTTGGAATTAAGTGGATCCCAAAAACATTCCTGGTGGCTGACGTTTGGTTGTGTTCTTGGATTCAGTTTGCAGATATTTTATTGAATATTTTTTGTATTATATTCAGAAGGGAAATTGCTCTATAATTGTCTTTCTTCATTGTGTCTTTATGTGATCGCATTTGGATAATTGTGATGCATTTGGATAACTGTGACCTTATAAAATGATTTGGGCACTCTCTTTTGATTTCTTACTTGTGGAATATTTTGAGTAGTATTAACTCTTCTTTGAAAGTTTGGTAGAATTCTGGCTCTGGGCCTTGTTTTATTTTATTTTTTAAAAGATTTTAATGACTGGTTGGATTTTACTGTTTTACTAGGGGTTATAGTTTTGTCTGCATTGCTTATCTGATCTTGATTTAACTTTGAAAAGAGGTAAGTATTGAGATCATGCATTTCTTTAAGGTTTTCCAATTGTTAGAATGCATGTTTTTAAAACAATACTTGTGTGATTTTCTGTATTCCCTCAGTGTCTGTTGTCGTGTCCCCTTTTATTTTCTAAGTTTATTTTTCTTTATTTTCTAAGTTTATTAATTCGGATTTTCTCTCTCTGTCTTTACTTAGTTTCTGTAAGGGTTTGTGTATCTTCTTGATTTTTTTCAAAGAAACAACTGTGTTTCCTTGATTCTTTGTATTATTTTCTTTGTTTCTATTTTGTTGATTTCAGCCTTGGGCTTGACTGTGTTTTGCTTCTAGGGTGTGTTTACTTCTTTTTGATTTGGAGCTTTAACTTGTGCTGTTAGATTGCTAGTATGACATATCTCTAGCTTTTTTATTTTTAAATTTTATTTTCTTATGTAGGCAGTTAATGCTATGAACCTTACTCACCCCACAGCATTCATTGTGTCACATATGTTTGGGTAGGTTGTTTATTCACGTTCAGTAAATCCCAGAAAGGCTTTCGTTTCTTTATATATGTCTTGACCCATTTTTCATTCAGTAGAAAGTTGTCTAGTTTCCTTGAGTTTGCAATCTTCCTTACTCCTTCCTCCCTCCTTCCCTCCCTCCCTCCCTCCCTCCCTCCCTCCCTTCCTTCCTTCCTTCCTTCCTTCCTTCCTTCCTTCCTTCCTTCCTTCCTTCCTTCCTTCCCCTTCCCTCTCTCCCTCCTTCTCTCTTTCTTTTTTTCATTATTTTTCTTCATTTTTTCATCCAGACTGAGGATTTCCTTCCCTCCATTCATGAAAGTCGTCCCCTAAACTTCCCCTTTCTACACCTCATCCACTCCTCTTCTGTATCTTTTTAGAAAAGAGCAGGCCTCCCCTGGAGATCTTCTAGCTATGGTATATCATGGTACAGCAATACTAGGCACCTCCTGCTGTGTTTAGACTCAATGAGGCAAACCAGGACATAAGGGTCTCAAAACAGGGTGACAATGTATGCAGTCTTTCTCTTGTTAGTCTTTTTGTTGCTTTTTGGTATATATGTATATGTACACACACACACACACACACACACACACACACACATACAGCTTTAACCATGGTGGTCTGAATGGCTACGGGGACTTATTTCAATTTCCTTGTATCTACTGAGACTTGCTTTGTGTCTGAGTATGTGATCAATTTGGAAAAAAAATTCTTGTGGTGCTGAAAAGAAGTTATATTCTTTTGTGGTTGCATGGAATACTTTGTAAATATATGTTGTATTCATTTTGTTTATAATGTCAGATAGCACCAACATTATCTTCTTAGCTCATTTCCAAAATTCCCTCAGTTTGTGTTTTCTTTATTGCTTCTATTTTCATTTTCAGGTCTTGAGAAGTTTTATTCATGTCTTTCAACTCTTTGTTTTTCCTTTGCCTTCTTTAAGATGTTTTATTCATTTTTTCCAATTATTTGTTTGTATTTCCCTGGATTTCTTTAAGGGATTTATTAATTTCCTTCTTAAAGACCTCTATCATCTTCATATAGTTTCTTTTAAGGTCTTTTTCCTGTGCTTCAGCTATGTTGGAATTCAGGGCCTATGATAAGATTGTTGGGCTCTCGTGGAGACATATTGCCATAGCTGTTAATTGATTTTGTTCTTACCCAGGAATCTAGCCATCTGTTCTTCAGGTGTCTAGGTGCTGATTTCTGGTTTTGTATTTTTCCCGGTGTTGTTTTTGTTCCTTGGTTTCTGTTTCCTCTCTAGACTTTCAGAGAGTGTGTTACTTGTGTGTTGCTTGATTGGCCTGCTCAACTAGTGTGCTCAAGGATAATCCTGGCTGGTGTAAGAGACTGGAGAAAGAGGAAGCCAGGAGGAAGATGGTCTAGTATAGCAGCAAAGATAATTCTTAGGATTGGGTGTAGGGAAACTGAGGAGTAAAGACAGTCCTTGGGTAGCATACCTGCTCACCTCAGAGGTATGGCCTATGATTGAGCAGGGAATTTCTGTTTTGAATTGAGGCATGGGACATAGTGATGGGGTAGAGGAGGCCAGTGATAGATAGTCTGTGTGAGCCACAGGAAGCATGAACAGTGGGGAGATGAGGCTGCAGCTCGTGTTCTGTTTTCAGTAGTTGGAACACCTGAAATTGGGTCCAGAGGCATTCAAACTGGTCTTCTGGCATGCATGGCCTGTGTTTGTAAGCATTTGTTAATGCATATGGTTTAGCGTAAAGCTCAACATTCATTTTGTACCTATTTTATTTGAATGTAATCATTTCTGAACAATAGTAAATGTCTTTGTATTATTTTGCATATTCAGTAGGTATTTTAAATGAAACATAATTCTCCTTTAATTTGCTTTGAGTAAAGTAGCAAAGCTACCATTTAAAATAGTTATTGAATATAATGTGGGATAAAGCAAATGTATTCATACTAAGGTGTGTACAAGACAAACAAGAGGGAAGCAGTGAAAAAAAAAAAAAAAAAACATGCTTTCAGGGTCTCTCTAGTTCTGTTACCAGAGGAGGAAAGCTTTCTATTTCTGTCACATTCTGTGACAGGGTTTTCCAAACATGGACCTTGCCTCAGTCCGATGAAGTCGGATTATACTGAAAGCTGCTGATCTGTTTTCAGAAAAGGTTGCTGCAATCCTTGAAAGAAATAGCTTAGAGTAATAGAATTTTAGCAGAAATGACTCTGCAGCTAACTGGGAAAAATTCAGTCTAGCCACAGAGACTTAAGATGCTAGACTTGCAGTTTCACCATGGTATATAAAATTAGGACACCGGAGAAGGGAAATGTATTGAAAGTGGGTTTTTAAAAATGGAATTGTAAAATGCCTCCAATATCCTATTTCTTTCTTTCTTTCTTTTTTTCTACATAGAACTAGAAAACAGCCTGGCCAAAAAAAAAAAAAAAGCAACAGCCTGGCGTGAACTGCATGTGTCATCCCTTCACAGGGATACCTCTGTCTACACAGTCTTTAGACTCTTCTTTGAGGAAAACTTTGTTCTCAGAGAGTAAACAGAACAAAATGGGTGCTCAAGTGTTCATAGTAAGTTGATTATGAATCTACCTTCAAAAATAATTCATTTTAAGATACCAACCTACAAATTATGATTCCTTTATATTTACCTAACTGTAGTCAAATAAAGATTCTGTGAACAAAGATATCAGGTAATCCCTAAGAACATGTGTTTATAAGGGAACAGACCATTTAAAACCTGGCCAGGAAAGCCAACAGAGTCAGTGGGAAAAACAAACAAATGGAAATTTATACTCAGAGTCTTTTATAAAAACTGCACATCCATTCTATATGTAACAGTGAACCATAAATATTCATAATATCATATAATTTTTGTGGAAGTAAAACATGAACTAAAGAAAAGCATTTCACTACTTTGTCTCCTTGTTATTCATCAGCAAAAATGTAGGCAGAAGGAAAGTAAACCTTACACAGGAAATTAACATGTGCTCCAAAAAAAATTAAGATGATGGGTTTACTCCTGAGAGATGAAAAACATTATCCACAATTTTGCCTAAGGAAATACCTAAGTGAAAAATAGTTCAGGACAAAGAACTGATGGAATTTCCATATGTCAAAAGATGATCCCATAACTACAATGACCAGCTATGGAAGTTCTGAAACCAAACACACCGGAATGGCTGGTAACAAGGCTTCCCAATAACTCAGGACAATTTCCCTGGGACCAATGCCTGATCTAGTTATTGTATCCTGTGTCTGCATATATATACTACCCGTTAGACCCTTAAAGAAACAGAGGTGTTTATTTTTGTCATTGTCATCATTCTGTCTTTTAACCTTTACTATTTTTCTTTTCTAGCTTCTGAATGAGAGAAACAGGTAATATTTGTCTTTCAGAGTCAAATTTTCTAGAATTTTCTAGAAAAGTTACAATTTTACATGGTTTTATTTTTAATGATTTAATACATATTCTACATTTATTAGATTTTCTTTACCTACTCGTCTACTGATGGCATCTAGGCTGAATTCTTATTTTGATTATGGTGAACAGTGCTATAATAAAACACAAAGCATAGTTCAGTAGTCTCTGTGTGGTATAATGACTGTGAATCCTTAAAGTCCCTAACTGTGAGTGCTAACATGGGACAATACAGTATTGCTTGTTTTTCCTTTTCTCTTTCTTCAGACAGAATCTCACTGAGCTCAGTGTGATTCAGATTCACTCTGTAATGGAGTATGATCTTATTCTTCTGACCTTTTTCCTTCCTCTTTCCAATTGCCAACTGCAGGAGTCCCAGAGATTTACCAGTATGTTTAGTTTATGAGGCTCTACAGAAACTAAGGGCCATCTACAGGAACTCAACCCATGGAGCCATACCCCAGTCTATATTTTGGATTTTTTAAGTTGAGATCTTAATTTTCATTATTTTATTTATTTACATCCTGAGTTCTTCCCCATCTCCCTTCCCCATCACTTCTGAGAAGATGCCCCCTGTCTTTCCCCTTACCCTAGGGTATCAAGTCTTTACAGGATAAGACTTATCCTCTCCCACTGAGGACAGACAAGGCAGTCCTCTGCTACATACATGCTAGGGGCCTTGGACCAGTCCATGTATACTCTTTAGTTGGTGGCTCAGTCTCTGGGAGATCCCAGAGGTCCGGGTTAGTTGACAATGTCTTCCTGTGGGGTTGCCATCCCATTCAGTTCCTTCAGTCATTCCCATAACACTTCCATAGGGGGTCTTGACCTAGTCCCATGCTTGGCTGTGTTTATCTGCATATGTCTCAGTCAGCTATTGGGTAGAGACTGACAGAAAATGGCCATGCTCGACTCCTGTCTGCAAACACAACATAGAATCAGTAATAGTGTGAGGGATTGATGCCCACTGACGGGAGGGATTCCAATTTGGGTTGGTCACTGGTTGGACTTTCCTTCAGTCTCAGGTCTATTTTGGCCCCTTTATTTCTTTTAGATGGGAGTGATTTGTGGTCAAAAAGTTTGTAGCTGGGTTGGTGTCCCCATTCATCGCTGAAGATCCTGTCTGGCTACTGGAAGTAGTCTCTTCAGGTTCCATATCACCACTGTCGGGAATTTTGGCTAAGGTCGTCAGCATTCAGTCCTGGGAGCCTCCCTCATTCACAGCTCTCTGGGACTTTCTAGAGGTTCCCCAATGCCCCATCCCCATCCCTATCCCTGGGAACTGCATATTTCTATTCATTCTTCTGGCCCTCTGGGCCTCTCTCCTCTCTCCCCGTATCTGATCCTAACCCTCTATTCCCTGTCCCCTCTCCCTCCATCTGCCTCCTTAGACTATTTTATGCTTCCTTCAAAGAGAGTAAATCATCCTCACTTGAGACTTCCTTCTTGTCTAACATTTTTGGATCTGTGAAGTATAGGATGGTTATTCTGTATTTTATGATAATAGTCACTTATAAGTGACTCCATACTATGCATGTCTTTTGGGGTCTGAGATACCTAACTCAGGATGATGTTCTCACGCTCCATCCATTCGTCTACAAAATTCATGATCTTGTTTTTAACAGCTGAATAGTATTCCATTGCATAAATAAACTACATTTTCTGTATCCATTCTTAGGTTGAGGAACATATGGGTAGCTATCCAGTTTCTGGATATTGTGAATAAAGCTGCTATGAACATATAGAGCATGTGCCCTGGTGGTATGGTGGAACATCTTTTGTGTATATGCCCAAGAGTGGTATAGTTGGGTCTTCGGGTAGAATCATTTCAAATTTTCTGAGAAACTGCCAGATTTTCAAAATGGTTGAACAAGTATATAATTCCCCCACCAATGGATGAGTGTTCCTCCACATCCTCAGCAGAATGTGTTTGAGATTTTGGACTTAACCATTCTGGTTGTAAGATGGAATTTCTGGGTTATTTTGATTTACATTTCCCTGATGGTTAAGGATATTGAATATTTCCTTAAGTGATTCTCAGTCATTCTTGATTCCTTTGTTGAGAATTCTGTTTAGATCTTTACCACATTTTTTAATTGGGTTGTTTGGTTTCGTGGCATCTAACTTCTTGAGTTCTTTATATATTTTGGACATTAGCCATCTGTTGGATATAGGTTTAATAAAGATCTTTTCCCAGTCTGTAGGCTGCCATTTTATCCTATTGATGGTATCCTTTGCCTCACAGAAGAAGCTTTTCAGTTTCTTGAGGTACCATTTATCAATTGTGGATCTTAGAGCCTGAGCCACTGGTGGTCTGGTCAGGGAATTTTCTCCTATTCCAATGTATTCTAGGCTGTTTCCCACTTTCTCTTCTATTAGATTCAGTGTATCCAGTTTTATGTTGAGGTTCTTGATCCACTTGGACTTGAACTTGGTGCAGGGTGATAAATATGGATCAATTTGCATTCCTTTGCATGCAAACTGCCAGCTAGAACAGTACCATTTGTTGAAAGTTCTCTGTTTTCCACTGGATAGCTTTGGCTTCTTTGTCAAAGCTTAAATGTCCATAGCTGTGTGGGTTTATTTCTGGGTTTTCTTTTCTTTTTTCTTTTTTCTTTTTTTAAAATGTTCTTGAAACACTTAATCAAGCTTATACTCTTTTGTGGGTACAGTGTCACCAAACCAGCTTGCTTTTCTTTTTTTTTTTAATTTTTTTATTGGATATGTTATGTATTTACATCCTCTTTCTCGGTTTCTCCTCTAGAACCCCCCATCCCATCCCCCCTCTCCCTGCTTCTATGAGGGTGCTCTCCCTTCTTCCCACCTACTTCCACCTCACTGGGAGGGCACTGAGCCTATACTGGAGCACCAAGCCTTCACAGGATCAAGGGCCTCTTCTCCCACTGATGCTAGACTATGCCATCCTCTGCTACATATGCAGCTGGAGCCATGGGTCCCTCCATGTGTACTCTTTGGTTAGTGGTTTAGTCCCTGGGAGCTCTGGGGGAGGGGGGGCTGTTTGGTTGATATTGTTGTTCTTCCTCTGTGGTTACAAACCCGTTCAGCTCCTCAGTCCTTGCTCTAACTCCTCCATTGGTGTCCCTGTGCTCAGTCCAATGGTTGGCTATGAGTATCTGCCTTTGTATTTGTCAGGCTCTGGCAGAGCCTGTCAGGAGACAGCTATAACAGGCTATTCCATTGAACAACCTGTATGTCTGTGTACCAATACCATCTGGTCTTTATCACTGTTGATGTTTGAGGTCAGGGATGGTGATTTCTCCAGAAATTCTTTTATTGTTCAGAATTGTATTGGTTATCCTGGATTTTTGTTTTTCATTTGGACTTGAGAATTACTCTAACAAGGTCTGTAAAAATTTGTGTTGGAAGTTTGATGGGAATTGCAATGAATCTGTGTATTGCTTTTGGTAAAATGGTCATTTTCACTATGTTAATCTTACAGGATCCATGAACATGGGAGATCTTCCCATCTTCTGAGGTTTTCTTTGATTTCTTTCTTCAGTTACTTGAAGTTCTTGTTATACAGATCTTTCTCATTTGTGGCTATTGTGAAGAGTGTTGTTTCCTTAATTTCTTTCTCAGCCAGTTTATCATTTATTATAAAGGAGGGCTAACGATTTCTTTGAATTAATTTTATATCCAGCAACTTTGCTAAAGTTGTTTATTTGCTGGACAAGTTCCCTAGTAGAATTTTGGTGGTCACTTACTATCATTACTAATCATATCATCTACAAATTTCTTCCTTTCCAATTTGTATCCCTTTGATCTCTTTTTGTTGTCTTATTGTTCTAGCTAGAACTTCAGGTACTTTATTGAATAGATAGGGATAGAATAAGCAGACTTGTCTTGACCCTGATTTTACTGGGATTACTTCAAGTTTCTCTCCATTCGATTTGGTGTCAATTATTGGCCTGTGTATAGAGCTCTTATTAGGTTTATATATGTGCCATGAATTCATAAGCTCTCCCGGTCTTTTAACATGAAGTTTTGTTGGATTTTGTTAAAGGCTTTCAGCATCTAATGAGATGATCATGTGGTTCATTTTTCCTTTGAGTTTGTTTATCTGGTGTATGTTGATGGATTTTCATATATTGAACCATCTCTGTATCTCTGGGATGAAGGCTACTTGGTTGTAGTGAATGACATTTTTGCTTTTGATGTGTTCTTGAATTCAGTTTCTGAGAATTTTATTGAGAATTTTGTATTGATGTTTATAAGAAAAATTGTTCTGAAGTTCTCTTTCTATTTTTGGCCTTTGTGTGGTTTAGATATCAGGGTAACTATTCCCTCCTAGAATGAACTAGGTAGTGTTCTTTCTGTTTCTATTTTGTGAAATAATTTGAGGAGTATTAGTATTAGTTCTACTTTGAAAGTCTTGTAAAATTCTGTACTAAGACCATCTTGCCCTGAACTTTTTGGGGTTAGGGGAGAGTTTAAGGACTGCTTCTATTTCCTTGTGTGTTATGGGACTGTTTAGATAATTTACCTGATCTTGATTTTATTTTCATACAAGTTATCTGTCTAGAAGAACATTAATTCCATTTCCACTTTCCTGTTTTTTGAGTTATAGGCTTTTTTTTTTTTTTGAGTTATAGGCTTTTGACTGAAGACACAATGATTTTTTAAATTTCTCCAATTTCTCTTGTTTTATCTCCCTTTTCATTTCTAATTTTATTAATTTGAATACCATCTTTACCTTTTAGTTATTTTGGCTAAGGGTTTTCAATGTTGTTCATTTTCTCAAAGAACCAGCTCTTGTTGTTGTTGATTCTTTGTATTTTATTCCTTGTTTCTAGTTGATTTAATTCATCCCTGAGTTTGACTATTTCCTGCCATCTGCTTCTCTTGGCTGTGTTTGATTCTTTGTGTTCTGCAGCTTTCAGATGTGCTGTTAAGTTGCTAGTATGAGAGCTCTCCAATTTCTTTATGAAGGTACTTTGTTCTATGGCTTTGCCTCTTAACACTATTTTCATTGTGTTCCAAAAGTTTGTGTATATTATTCCTTTATTTTCATTCACTTATAAAAAAATCTTTAATTTCTTTATTTCTTTCCTGACCCAGATATTATTGAGTAGAGAGTTGTTCAGTTTCCATCAGTATGTGGGCTTTTTGTGGTTTTTGTTGTTGAAGTTGACCTGATAGAATGAAAGTGGTAGATCAGCCTGGTCTACAGGGTGAGTTCCAGAACAGCCAGTGCTATACAGGGAAACCCTGTCTCGGAAAAAAAAAACCAAACAAACCAAAAGAATGAAAGTGTTAATTTTAATCTTCTTGTATCTGTAGAGGTTTGTTTTGAGCCCACTTGACTATATGGTCAATTTTGGAGAAGGTTAAGTGTGGTGCTGAGAAGAAGGTCTAATCTTTTGTTTTGAGATTAAGTATTCTGTGGATCATGTGTTAAATCCACTTGGTTCTTAACATCTGTTAGTTTAATTGTGTCTTTGTTTAGTTTCTGTTTGGATGACCTGTCCATGGGTAAAAGTGGAGTGTTGAAGTCTCCCACTCTTATTGTGTAGAGTTCAATGTGTGTTTTGATCTTTAGTAAAGTTTCTAGTATGAATGTGGATGCCCTGCAATGTATATTGCATCCAAAAGATGGAGTTGGATCATCTGAGACTGGAGAGACAGAAGATTTATGAGCCACTGTGTGGTGCTGGGAATTGTACCTGGCTCCCCTGGAAGAAGAGTTAATGATCTTAACTGCTGAGCTGTCACTCTATCCTCCTGATATTTGATTTCCTGATGGCTGGTATTCTGTCAGCTGCTTGTTCCCATTGTGCTTTAGAACTTCTGGATTTTATAAAATCCCATTTGAATATCTCATTTTATGCAATAAATACTTGGGATTTATTTCCATGTTGTACAGTTTTGTTTTTTTCTTTCAGAAAGGTCTTGCTGTGCAATGTCCTCTAGTGTCTTTCCTGGGCTTGCCCTACTAGTTTTAGAATTTAGGGTTGATGGTCT
Organism: Montemys delectorum; assembly: GCA_019843815.1. Taxonomy (NCBI): domain Eukaryota; kingdom Metazoa; phylum Chordata; class Mammalia; order Rodentia; family Muridae; genus Montemys; species Montemys delectorum. The sequence goes on along the minus strand of JADRCD010236456.1, from coordinate 52,278 downwards.
AGATCTATTTTTTCTCTTCTGTTGAGTTGTGCGATCCCACAAATGTGATGGTGTTGACTTACATTACAACTAATAAGTATTCAATTGAAAATTCAGAACTGTTCATGTTATGACAGTACAGCTGCAGAGATAAAATGTAGTCCTACCAGTGATTTCCTGTTTCCTTTCTCTCACAAGCATCGTCTTAGAAAAAAGTTAAATTCCAATTTCCAAAAAAGAGGGAAAATAATACATATCAGACAAAAATAAAACAGTAAAAAATAATGTATCCCCTTCCTTATAGCTGCTTTTCTTCTTTACAATGTATTCTTGTATTAAGTGTTGGACACTTATAGCCCTCTCTACCATCAGATGTTCCCTGGTCTTATTTTATTTGAGTTTTACAAAATCTCTACATAAAAATGGATTAACCTGACCTGTCTGGGCCAGTGTACTGAGCACACCTTGGGTGCAAATTCCACACAACACCCAGAGGAAGCTCTACTACCAGGCACTCTAAAAAGCCCAGGATCAGAGGATCAGAGGTGAGGAGAACACAACATTTGTTCGAACACTGGAATAACTGGGACCAGGGGGACCCAGGCACATAGGAACTCCACCAGTCCAGTGACCTAGGTTCCTTCCAGTCTGTCTGGGCTGGTTCTCTGAGCAGACATTGGGTGCAAATTTTGCAGCCAGTCCCACAACACCCAGAGAAGCTCCACTCCTGGGTTCTCTAACAGGCCCAGGATTACAGGATCTCAGAATCACAGGTTCACAGAGACAGCTTGACTCTGAGGAGTTCTGACACAACTAGCATCACAGGAAGGACAGGCCTCAGTCAGATTTAGTAAGGTCAGATAACACTAGAGATAACCAGATGGTACAGGGCAAGTGTAAGAATATAAGCAACAGAAACCAAGATTACTTGGCATCATCAGAACCTAATTCTCCCACCATAGCAAGTCCTGGGCATACCATCACAAGGGAAAAGGAAGATTCAGATCTAAAATTATGTCTCATGATGATCATACAGGACTTTAAGAAGGACACAAATCACTCCCTCAAAGAAATACAGGAGAATGAAGGTAAACAACTAGAAGCCTTTTAAGAGGAAACACAAAAATCCCTTAAAGAACTACAGGAAAACACAATCAAACAGGTGAAGGAAATGAACAAAACCATCCAGGATCTAAAAATGGAAATAGAGACAATAAAGAAATCACAAAGGGAGACATCTCTGGAGTAAGAAAACCTAGGAAAGAAATCAGGAGTCATAGATGCAAGCATCACTTACAGAATACAAGAGATAGAAGAGAGGATCTCAGTGGCAGAAGACACCATAGAAAACATTGACACAACAGTCACTGAAAATTCAAAAAGCAAAAAGCTCCTAACCAAAATATCCAGGAAATCCAGGACACAATAAGAAAACCAAATCTAAGGTTAATAGATACAGAAGAGAGTGAAGACTCCCAACTTAAGAAAAGAAGAAAACTTCCCTCACCTAAAGATAGAGATGCCTATAAACATACAAGAAGCCTATAGAACTCCGAATAGACTGGACCAGAAAAGGAATTCCACCTGTCACATAATAATCAAAACACCAAATGCATTAAACAAAGAAGTTTAAAAGCAGTAAAGGAAAAAGTAACATATAAAGGCAGGCCTATCAGAATTACACCAGACTTCTCACCAGAGACTATAAAAGCTAGAAGATCCTGGGCAGTTGTCATACAGACCCTACAAGAACACAAATGCCAGCCCAGGCTACTATACTCAGCAAAACTTTCAATTGCCATAGATGGAGAAAACAAGATATTCCATGAGAAAACAAAATTTACACAATATCTTTCCACAAATCCAGCCCTACAAATGATAAGAGAGGGAAAACAGCAACATAAGGAACAAGAAAGTAATCTTTCAACAAACCCACACAAACCTAATTCTACCTCTTCATAACAAAAATAACAGGAAGTAGCAATTACTTTTTCTTAATATCTTAATATGAAAATTAATATCACCAACATATCCTAGTTGATTGAAATCCAAAAATATGAGGAATTAGAAATTTGTTGGCTATCATCCCATGATCTTTCTAATTTGGTAATTGGAGAAATTGGTCCAGTATTGTACAATCCATATAAACTCTTCTTATATGTATGTGAGAGTGTCTTGCTGTGTACCACATAATGGTCTTGAAATCAGGCTTCCCTATCTCAGCCTCTCTATTAGTAGGATTGTTTATTTGATATTTTTACACTATACTGAGGTTTTCAGAACAGCTTTCTTATTTCAAATGTTTATATAGCCAAAAGAAACTTAGACAATTTACTTGGGAGGTAACTTGTAAGAGAACAATGAAGAATGAGACTGAATTCTTTGCTTGATGTTTGTAACTATTGTGTCTAGTTTGAAGAAGATGACTCTATAAGTTACTCTTTCTCTGAGATGAATGCTTTTCAAAATCACCACAACCAATGAACAAGATTCTTACCCTCACCTAATGTCTGTGCCATCCTCCAAGCAGAACCATTGTTCATTGAAACAGTTGGTGAATGACTTTATGGATGGACCATCTTAATACACACACCATTTCTTAAATGAATGTAACCTGTTCTCTGTAGCCTGAGAATTATGGCAATCACTCAAGTCAAATAGCTTTGACCATAGCAAGAAATCTGTATCTAAAAATTGTGCCTACAATTCATTCCTTGGTGCAGCAGAACAGTCAACTCTCAGCTTAGCTATGATGGAGGTAAAATCCTTTGGTGATGTGAGGATCATTGAAGTACAGCCTTATTACAATGAACTCCAATATTAAATTTATTTTTTTATTTTTGTCTTGCCCCACAGTAAGAGCCAAGATTTTAAGTTCTACTAAAAACAAAACAAAGAAATAAAGACTTTATCTCTTTATGTTCATTTATAAAATACTAGTAGTGATGCATTATTTTAAAATATATAGTTAATCTGTTTGGAGTTATTTCAGATTTGTATTGAGACTGTTCAATTGATTGTTGTTTTATATCAAACAATTTTTATAATACTCATTTTTATTGTTACAATATTTTTTAAATTTTAAAGACTATGACAATAAAAAATGAAAGTAATTGCAAGTACTGAAGGGGGCTCTCTGGCAGGGGTTGAGGTACAAAAGGGAAACAAGAATGTTATAATTCTATTTGCTTAAAATATGTTTTTAAATGTTAACAAATTGAGATAAATTGAAATCATATACCTTTTCTCATCATAATGCAATAAAACTTAAATGCATAAAAAAGATAAATCAAAAATAGAAAATGGATTAATAATAATGGTGTTCTTATTGTGTGTCTGTCTCTGTACTCTTTAAAGCAGATTTCTTGAGATGAAGTTTATATTTAAAAAAAAGTACACATTTTTCTCTCTAGCCTTGAGATGTACTTATGGCCAGTGATACTGGCCATAAGTACACCCATGAAATAGCAGTATATTCAGTGTTAAATGTCAACAACAAATGCATATCTTGAATTTGTATATTTGTGTGTTGAGAACATTTAACATGAGAAGCTTCATTTTAATATAAGTAGACATTGCAACATTATTAAATATTGGATTAACTATATACACAAAACTGTGCTTTGTGAGTGATATGTTTTTTTGTGTGTAGTGATGGTTTATGTCTTCATTTGTGTGTGGTGAATATATATGTATGAAGTATGTTTACTTCTCTGTTTATTTCAAGATGTGTATATATGAGTATCTGATGTGTCCGGAGTGATGTTTGCATCAGAAAGTACCACACACTAGGCCCAAACAATTCCACGTGTAAGAGGTTTAATTGAGAGGGAGAGAGATGGGGCAGTAGCACAGAAAGAAAGGAGGGAGAGAGAGAGAAATGGAGGAATGTTCCCCGTGTATATATATATGGGTTGTGACTTATGGCCCAGGTAAAGGTGAGAGGTGAGCCCAATGGATTCTGGGAATATGGCAGCTGTTGTTCTGGCAACAGGTCTCTGAGACCTGCCCATGAGTCGCCACAGGCTTTGGATGCTAACATACCTCCTTTTTTGATATTATAAAGAGAAAGAAAGAAAAAGGGAAGGGGAAGCTAATGGTAAAAAGGGGACGAGGGTGTCATGTCTCTTAAGCTACTTCCTGCTATCTAGGGGCATTGTTAATGGGGGTAGCTGGCTTTCACCATTGGGATCCACTTGGTAAGTGTTTGCATCAGGTTCCTCTGTGGACAGTGGCTCATCTGTGGGCAGCGGCTGGTAATCCTGTAACAGGAGCTGATTGATAGTTTGGTTAGAAATTTTTTGTATTTGTTGTTGAAGAAATGTAGAAACAAGATTAATGAGGCAGGGAGCAAATAATAACACCAGGAAGATGACTAGGAGAGGAGTTACAGGTGGGAGTATCCACTTCCATATGGGGTTTTCGAAAATCTCAGAACTGGAGGTCTCATGGTCTCTGAAATTTTTTATGTCTGACTGTAGCTCTTGGATTTTAATTTGTACTACCCCGGATTGGTTGACATAGAAGCAGCATTCTTCTTGGAGGAACAGGCAAAGACCACCTTTTTTAGCTGTCAGGATATCTAGTCCTCCTTTGTTTGTTTTGAAGCACTATGGCTGCCAAAGAATCAATTTGGCAGTATCACTGGAGATGCTGTAAGTGACAATTGTGAGTTAGTTCCAGGGGGTACATATAACCAGCACTCCTTAAAGCGTCCAGGTCTGATGACATTGAAGAGTTGGTATGCTGCCGTCAAGGTCTGAAGTAAAAGGTGAAATGACAAGTTAGTGCCATTTATGAGGGGTGATGTCAAAGAGGTAAGGGCCTCAGAGGAGTGTTTGATTATCTGACCTACTTTTTCGATATCTAGGGCTTGGGCAATTGAGACATATTTTCTCTGAATATGGATGGTACTTGCTGGGCCCCTGGGGCTGATTTTTACGATAGAGCTTACCAACGACTCCTGTCTCCCACCTGGAATCCCATGGGTCTTGTATGTGGAAAAAGAGTGTCTTGTGATGTTGATAGAAGAAATGATTGATCCGTGATCCTAGCATATGTACTTGACAAGACCAATATGGGCAGCCCCTTTATTCGTTTGGCCATTTTCTACAATAATCTTTTGTCTAGTCAAAAAGAAAGCAATTTTAGAGATCATAATATTTAGATGGGATTATAGGTACCGGGATGATAGCAATTTGGATTGGTTTCTGGCATCCGGCTATGGAGCAGTTTCCCAACCCTATTTAGAAAGACTGTTTGTTATCTGTAGGGGTTTCTTGAACCTTGAATCTCCAGATATAAGGGCTACTCTTGATAGGAATGAACAGCAGGGGGAGGATGAGAAACCCACGTCTAATCTAGTGAGGTCGAGCTCGGCTGCCTGAGTGGAGTCTCATTTTTTGAGATTGGGGATAAGGTTGGCAGTCTCGTTGTCCTTTGGAGCTTAATAGAGCACGGTCCTGTTAAGATTGATGTGTATGAAGAAGAGTCATTTTTAAGTGGAGGAATGAAAGGTTTGAGGTCAGAAAGATGGACCCAATGAGGGAGTCCCTCAAGTTTAGCAGCTGTAGGGGTCACAAGAATTACATTAAAAGGGCCCTGCCACTTGAGGGAGAGATATGAGGGCCAATGACCTGGAGTGGATAGAAGAACTTGGTCTCCAAGGTTGATAGGTAGTAGACAGGAGACAGTGCATGGCCCAGGTAGATGGTGGTCAGCAAAGTTGCATAGGAGAGGACAGAGGTGGCAAAGTAATGGAGTAAGTAGATGGTCTGGGAGTGGAGAGCATTTAGGGAGAGACAAGGAGAGTAAGTCAGAAGCCAAAGCTTGACCAAATAGATGTGGGCTATTTCAGAATCCCTGAGGTAGAACAGTCCAGGTAAGTTGGGTGGGAAAGTGGGTATCAGGATCTGCCCAGGTAAAGGCAAATATATTTTGTGACTGGGTATCTAAAGGGATAGAGAAGAATGCATCCTTGAGATCTAAGACTGAGAAATGGGAAGTCCCTGAGGGGATAATGGAAAGAAGTGTGTAAGGATTAGCCACAACGGGATGGAGAGGAACTACTGCAGAATTAATGTGCCTGAGGTCTTGAACCAGGTGATAGTTACCATTAGGCTTCTTGACTGCTAGTATAGGAGTGTTAAAGGGATAAGAGGTAGGATGAAGGAGTTTTTCCCTCAAGAGGTCAGAAATGATGGGCTTAAGTCCCCTGAGGCTCTGGAGAGAGAGAGGGTATTGAACTTGGGTTATGTACCTGGTAGAGTCCAGTAATTGGATGACAATGGGAGAATGATGTTTAGCAACAGAGGGGTTCTGGACATCCCAGACTTGGGGATCTACCTGAGAAGCTGGTAAAGGAAACAGCATCTTAATGTTAGTAGGTTGGCTGGCTAGGAGAAGGACTAGAGAAACTACTAGTGAGCCTGGGTTTAGACGAATGTGGGGAGCAAAGGAAATAGAGGCTCCCAGTCTAGCTAGAAGATCCCTTTCCAATAAGGGGACAGGACATGTTGGCACTACCAAAAAGAAATGGGCGAGAAGTACACCCCTAAAAATGCAACTAAGTGGTGGGGTCTGGAGAGGGAACTACGGTTGTCCTCCTACCCAGACAATAGGAGAATTAGAAGGAGAAGTGGGTCCCCAAAACTCCATCAGGACTATGTAAGTGGCTCTAGTGTCCAAGAGGAAGGAGATGGACCACCTACGTACCATGATATTTATCCAGGGCTCCCTGCTAGTGATGGCAGTGGTTGGATCAGGGGAGCTCGGGCCTCCTCAGTCTGCCATAGCCAAGCCTAGGAGATCAGTTGGAGGGTTATCTGGGAGTGATGTCCCTTTGTTCTGCATAACATGGGGGCAGTCAACAGCCCAATGTCCCTCTTGATGGCACCTAGGGCATGGCCCTCTTGGCTTGTGGAAGTTGGGGAAGGATTTTGCCCAATGACCTTTTTGACCACACTTGTAGCAGGTGCCTGATGGTCTTTGTGTCTTAGGAGACCATGAGCCCGGGGTTGTAGCTAGGGGCTGGTCGGACAGCCTTTGCCAGCATATGGTATTTTTGTTTGTGGATTTTATCATCTCTCCCATGGCACACTTTAAAGGCCACTGCTAAGACTTCTGCCTGTGGAATTAGGGGTCCCCTCTCCAGTTTTTTAAGTTTAGCTCTTATGTTGGGGTAACTCTGGGAAAAGAAGTAGGTCATTAGAAGTTGCTTACCTTCTGGGTTTTCAGGGTCCAGGGTGGTATGCTGTAATAAAGCCTTCATAAGGCATTCTAAAAATTGAGATGGATTCTCCTGCTTGTCCTGGACAACTTCTTGGAGTTTTTCAAAATTTACTGGCTTTAAAGTCGCTTTTCTAAGACTGGCCAGAAGGCATGTAATGAACCTGTCCCTGGCTAAAATACCACCTGCAGAATTCTAATACTACCAGGGATCCTGGTCTGGCACTGTCTCATAGCCAATTGCGTATGTGCCATCTGTTTGGTGAATTCCATTTGCATGCACTCTTGCCTCTTCCCAGACTCGTCTGTGTTCTTTAGGAAGTAAGAATCTTAGTAAGAATCATATGAACATCATGGAAAGTCAAGCTGTAAGATTGAGAGATATACTGGAACTCTTTAATAAACTTGGAAGAGTTAGAAGTATAAGACCCCAGCCTGTTTTCTATTTGGGAAAGTTCACTAAGCGAGAATGGAACATGTACTGACAAGACCATCTACTCCAGCAACTTCCCTTAGAGGTAGGACCACTGCTGGGTCAGGTGTCTCTGGGGAGGAAAGATTTGGATGTTTGGTTGTAGCCTTAGAGCAGGTGACAGGAGCAGTGAAGGTAGCTGCCAATGTGGTGTGTTTGGAATGGCCCACAGATGGCACAGAAGGGAAGGGGTCTGAAGAGGAAGAGATAGCAGGCTTTGGGGCATCCTGATGACTAAAAGAAACTGAGGGAGCAGTTTGGGTTTTTGGCTGCATGGAGACAGGTCTGCGGTGAAAAACGGGTGGTTCATTAGCTGGTGGCTAAGAGAAGTTGGTTTGGGAAACAAGAAGAGCACAAGAAAGGATTGGAAAGGAGATGGATAAATGTTTGGACATAGGGAACCTCCTTCCATTTACCAGTTCGCTGGCAGTATGTATTAAGATCCCTTAAAATAGCTGGATCTAGGGTGCCATTAAGTGGCCATTTTGAATTTCCATCTAGTTGATATTTAATCCAGATTTCATTGCAGAGATATATTAATTTTGATGCCTTTAAATCAGGTGTTAGCTTTAGAGATTTGAGATTTTCCAGGACCATCCCACTGGGGTGCCTGGAGGTACGGTCAAAGACATTCTGACACCCTTTGGTGGGTGCTTGGTTATTCCTAACAGCGTCCTGAGAACAATCCAAGCACCAAGAAGTTAACAGCCAAAGCTAGTGGTTCAAGTTGTCACGAGAACCCCCCTAGTGGCTACCCAGCAGACCCCGGCAGCCTGTTGTGGAAAGCATGGCTGCGGCTGCGGTGGCCCGCTGCAGGACAGCTGAGTGGTCGTGTCTGACACAACTGCCAATTCCCCATACGAGCCACCAAATAATGGGCTCAGTGGTGGCCACATCAGAAAGCATCACACACTAAGCCCAAACAGTTCCACTTGTAAGAGGTTTAATTGAGAGGGAGAGAGAGGGGGCAGTAGCACAGAAAGAGAGGAGGGAGAGAGAGAGAAATGGAAGAATGTTCCCCGTGTATATATATGGGTTGTGACTTATGGCCCAGGTAAAGGTGAGAGGTGAGCCCAGTGGATTCTGGGAATATGGCAGCTGTTGCTCTGGCAACAGGTCTCTGAGACCCCTGCCCATGAGTCGTCACAGGCTTTGGATTCTAACAGTATCACATTGAGATTTTCATTTGAGCTAGATTGTCTAGATAGTGGCTCTCTGTGATCCATTTAATTCTATGAACTTCCCCCAGCACCAGTAACCAGTGAGCACCGTTATATTCTGCACATCTCTACTGGGGTCTTTAACTTATGCTGTAGACTGTTTACCCACTGAGCCATCTCTGTAGCTTGTGAACAATGTTTTTTAAGAATAGCTTTTGAAATCTCTTTTCAGAAATTATCCAGTGTAAAACGTGTTAGGCTATATTCTTCCATTTTTAAAAGTATTATGATGAATAGGACAGAGATAATTCATGCAAAAGCTGCAAAATTATCTTGTTATTGTTTTTAATAAATGGTAATATGTTCATTTTAAATCCCAGTTAAGCCATGTACTCAGATGTTTCTGCACAGAGAAAGAAACCTTGAATTGCTGAATTGTTCTGGTTTAACTGGGCATGATAGACACTTGAGGATTTAAGACAGAATGCCATGACCAACAAATCCAGACACTCTTTGAGCTCAAGTAAATCCAACAGAAACATTGAACTTTATACTTTTACCCTTGAGACAGCTTGAATTCAACAGGTATTTGCAGAGTTATATGAGGGTTAGACAAGAAATGTACCATGTAAAATTGTGTTTCAAATAACAGAATGCTTTTAAGACATTTATTCCAATTTTTGTAATGCTTTATTTCTGTGCTTCAAGTCAGCTTGTTAAAAGACTATTGCCCTTTACAAAACATAAACTTCCCTTTCCTTAAAAATGCTTAAAGTTAGCATCTACTGTCCCGTTCTTAAAAGATCATTGGAGAAGGAGGGCATTATGCAGATAAGCAGTTTTTTTCTCTACTTAGTGTGCCTAAAATGCTGCAATTATCGGTGGTGTTGCTACAAATCCAGTATTTACCACATGCATTCCTTAAATGGTGAAGTAATTGCATCTGTCAGACAAGAGAGAGAAAGGCTTCCCCTTTTCTATGAGCTACTATTCTGTATCATTGAATTTTTACTTTGGAAGAAAGAAAGTTAAAAACATACTATACTCTAAATGCATGACATCATAGAGTACAATACAATGGAGAATAGCAGTTGCCATTTGTCTGTTTTTATTGAGTACAATGGGGCCAAGTATATAGTCAGTATGCATTCAGAATTTACTAATTGAATGATTTTCATATCAATATTGTTTTTCATGGTATTTCATTTAAAATTAAACTAATTTCATGGCATACAATCTTATTTAAAAGTATTCTTACCCCTTCTATGCTCCCTGAAGCACAAATTCAAGGATTAAAAATGTGTTCCATCAGGAAATTGAAGAGAAAGCAAAGCATATAAAAATTCTTGAAGTTATTTTCAGTTAATTGTGTTTTTTTTCATTTGCAATTAATTTTAATAGTATACGTGTGTGTGCTCTCATGCACATTCTCTCTCACACACACATATGGGGAGGGAAGGAGGAAGAGAGAGAGAGAGAGAGAGAGAGAGAGAGAGAGAGAGAGAGAGAGAGAGAGAGAGAGAGAAGGAGAGGAAGAGGGAGAGAGGGAGAATTCATGAGCAATCTTTAGATCAACATATCTTTAAGTCTTTAGATCACATCATGCCCATGAAGCTCTGACCCAACATGATTGTGGTCAGGAACTAAAAGCATTGAACTTCATTGTCAAATAAGCTTCCCCTCTTTCCCCCCGCCCTTTCTTTTCCTAGTGACTCTCCAATTAATTCACCCCAAATTTTTATTAGCATTAATTGCTAATGTGAATGAGATTCAGAGCACAATACCAATAAAGCTTGTTCTGATGAAATTTATAGTTAAATACGAAAAATTTATTAAAACAGAAATATACAACATGTGTCCTTTGCAGAATATGTATTATAATATCTTGATCAAACATAGATTTGTTCAGTCCCATTAAGCAAGTCATTGTATGAGTGATTATATTTCAAAATACCCATGTATATTTTCTATCACAAATGTTTGTTTTGCAATTGAGAAATGTTCTTTTATTTTTCTTCTGATTGTGTTTTTGACGGATTATGATGGATTTCAGCCCTTGTAGAAATTAACTTCAATGTCTCTATTTTTGCAGGAGGGGGAGAATTGGAGATCATGTGAGGGAAAGCCCAGAGTTCTACTAGTTAGATGTCTGTCCAATTTAGTAGGTTGATAATCATGGATTCCATAGGGGTTTCCTGTAAGGATTAAGTAAACTTATAAGTGTAGCAGTTTTCCAAGTATGACATGAATGTATGAGCATGATGATGAAGTATATCCTTAAAATAAGATCAACATGCTTGTGTCTCTTGCTTGATCTAATCAAGATGAATAAATAAATAAATAAATAAATAAATAAATAAATCTATCCTACTCGTGATTTGGAGAATTCTTCATTCTTTCTAAGTAAAATTGAGCACCTGGTTTTTAAATGGACCTAATTCCATATTAAGCAGTAACAGTAAAACAAAAGTAATAAAAATGCATACACACTCATGGTCAGATCATTCTGAATCAGTTCCCATTTTACTTTGGCAATGATCAGACGCCAGGCATTGTAAAGATTTCTCTGCCTTAGCATTTTCTGTGATAAGCTTTGGACCTTAATACTTTTTTGATACTATGCTATGAAGACATCATTTCTCCCTTCTCTTTCTTCCCTCTAAACATTCCCATATCCCTCCCCTTGGTCTTTTTCAAATATATGGCATCTTATCCCATTAATTACTACTATTGATACATTCCTATATACATACATATATTTTTAAATATGGAGTACTTACTCTGTATCATGTTTTTTTGCATGCATGGTTTCCTGGCTGACCATTTAGCATTGGATAACTAATTGGATTGCTCTTCCTTGGGTAAGAGTATTTTCTCCACTATCATCATTGTTTAGTTTTTGTACTTCTTTTTTTTTAAAATTGTATTTTTATTAGATATTGTCTTTATTTACATGTCATATGATTTCTCCTTTCCCAGTTTCCCCTCCAAAAAACAAACAAACAAAAAACAAACAAGAAGAAACCCCTGTTGCCTCCCCCCTCCCCATGCTTGCCACCCACCATCTCCCACTTATTGGCCCTGGCATTCACCTACACTGGGGCACAGAACCTTCACAGGGCCAAGGGCCTCTACTCTCATTGATGATCAACTTTGCAATTCTCTACTATACACATGCTGCCAGAACAATCAGTCCCACCATGTATAGTCCTTGGTTGATGGTTGAGTCCCTAGGAGCTCTGAGGGTACTAGTTAGTTCATATTGTTGTTCATTATAAGGGGCTGCAAACCCTTCAGCTCCTTTGGTCCTTTCTTTAACTCCTTCATTGGGGACCCTATACTCAGTTCAATGGATGGTTGTGAGCCTCTACATCTGTATTAGTCAGGTACTGTCAGAGCCTCCCAGGAGATAGCTATATTAGGCTGGCTTGTCCTTCCTTCAGTCTCTGCTCCATAGTTAGTCTCTACAACTCCTTCTGTGGGTATTTGCTCCCCCTTTTAAGAAGGAATTAAATGTCCACATTTTTTGGTCTTCCTTCTTCTTGAGTTTCTTGTAGTTTATGGGTTGTTCTTCCTGTATTTCAAACTTCTGGGCTAATAACCACTTATCAGAGAATGCATATCATGTGTGTTCTTTTGTGATTGGGTTACCTCATTCAGGATGATACTCTCCAGATCCATCCATTTCCCTAAGAATTTCACAAATTTATTGTTTTTAATAGCTGAGTAGTACTCCATTGTGTAGATGTACCACAGTTTCTGTATCCATTCCTCTGTTGAGGGACATCTGGGTTGTTTCCAGTTTCTGACTATTATAAATAAGGCTGCTATGAACATGGTGGAGCATGTTTCCTTATTACATGTTGGAGCATTTTCTGGATATATGCCCAGGAGTGATATAGCTGGGTCCTCCAGTAGAACTATGTCCAATTTCTGGAGGAACTGCTAAACTGATTTCCAGAGTGGTTGTACCAGCTTGCAATCCTTCCAGCAATGAAGTAGTGTTCCTTTCTCCACAACAACTCCAGCTTCTGCTGTCACGTGAGTGTTTTATCCTAGCCAATCTGACTGGTATGAGGTGGAATCTCAGAGCTGTTTTGATTTGCATTTCCCTGATGACTAAGGATGTTGAACATTTCTTTAGGTGCTTCTCAGCCATTTGGTATTCATCAGTTGAGAATTCTTTGTTTAGCTCTGTACCCATTTTTTAATAGTGTTATTTGGTTCTCTGGAGTCTAACTTCTTGAGTTCTTTGTATACATTGGATATTAGCCCTCTATCAGATATAGGATTGGTAAAGATCTTTTCCCAATTTGTTGGTGGCCATTTTGTCCTATTGACAGTGTCTTTTGCCTTACAGAAGCTTTGCAACTTTAAGAGGTCCCATTTGTCAATTCTTGATCTTAGAGCAGAAGTTATTGGTGTCCTCTTCAGGAAATTTTCCCCTGTGCCTATTTGCTCGAGGTTCTTCCCCCACTTTCTTTTCTATTAGTTTCAATGTATCTGGTTTGATGTGGAGGCCCCTGATCCACTTAGACTTGAGGTTTGTACAAGGAGATAGGAATGGATCGATTTGCATTTTTCTACATGCTAACCTCCAATTGAGCCAGCACAATCTGTTGAAAATGCTGTCCTTCACTGTATGGTTTTAGCTTCTTTGTCAAAAATCAAGTGACCATAGGTGTGTGGGTTCATTTCTGGGTCTTCAATTCTGTTCCATTGATCTACCTGCCTGTCACTGTACCAATAACATGCAGTTTTTATCACAATTGCTCTGTAGTACAGCTGAAGGTCTGGAATTGTGATTCCACCAGAGGTTCCTTTATTATTGAGAATAGTTTTGGCTATCCTGTTTTATTTTTTTGTTGTTGTTGTTCCAGATGACTTTGCAAATTGCTTTTTCTAAAGTCTGTGAAGAATTGAGTTGGAATTTTGATGGGGATTGCATTGAATCTGTAGATTGCCTTCAGTAAGATGGACATTTTTACTATATTAATCCTACCAATCCATGAGCATGGGAGATCTTTCCATCTTCTGAGATCTTCTTTGATTTCATCCTTCAGAGACTTGAAGTTCTTGTGAAACAGATCTTTTACTCGCTTAGTTAGAATTACACCAAGGTATTTTATATTATTTGTAACTATTGTGAAGGGTGTTGTTTCCCTAATTTCTTTCTCTGCCTGTTTATCCTCTGTCTAGAGGAAGGCCTCTAATTTGCTTGAGTTAATTTTATATCCAGCTGCATTGCTGAAGTTGTTTATCAGGTTGAGGAGCTCTTGGTGCAATTTTTGGGGTCACTTAAGTATACTATCATATCATCAGCAAATAGTGATAATTTGACTTCTTCCTTTCCAATTTGTATCCCTTTCGTCTCCTTTTGTTGTCTAGTTGCTCTGGCTAGGACTTCAAGTATAATGTTGAATAGGTAGGGAGAGAGTGGGCAGCCTTGTCTAGTCCCTGATTTTAGTGGGATTGCTGCAAGTTTCTCTCCATTTAGTTTGAAGTTGGCTACTGGTCTTGTATATTGCTTTTACTGTGTTTAAGTATTGGCCTTGAATTCCTGATCTTTCCAAGACTTTTATCATGAAGGGATGTTGGATTTTGTCAAATGCTTTCTCAGTATCTAATGAGATGATCATATGGTTTTTTCTTTGAGTTTGTTTATGTAGTGAATTACATTGATGGATTTCCATATATTGAACCATCCCTGCATCCCTGGGATGAATCCTACTTGATCATAGTGGATGATTGTTTTGATGTGTTCTTTGATTCGGTTTGCAAGAATTTTATTGAGTATTTTTACATCAATATTCTTAAGGGAAATTGGTCTGAAGTTTTCTTTCTTCCTTAGGTCTTTGTATGGTTTAGGTATGAGTAATTGTGGTTTCATAGAATGAATTGGGTAGAGTGCCTTTAGTTTCTATTTTGTGGAATAGTTTGAGGAGGAGTATTGGAATTAGGTCTTCTTTGAAGATTTGATAAAACTCTGCACTAATCCCATCTGGTTCTGGACTTTTTTTTTTTTTTTTTTTTTTTT